>JBBMKA010009296.1:6473-22071 GCA_037833695.1 Sechiopsis laciniata | reverse complement strand
TGCATATACCAATCTAGAATTTTATGTTCCTACCAACAAATTTGAATTGTCATTAAATAGAAAAGTAAGCTTCTATGTTTCTGTGCTAGAGTTCCCTCCAGCATTTTCTATATCTATTAGCTCAACTGTTTGATCAATGTGATGTATGTACCAAGGAATAATTCGCTCACTTGTAACAATTGCGGGCCATATGCTCTTAATAATTCGTTAACTGAAATGTTTTTGAAATATGTATGAACTGCAGGAGGACCGCTTAAACGTTGATGATGCTTTGCGACATCCTTATTTCCACACTTCTAATGGAGGATGAATTTGCAGATTGACAAATGTCATATGTATAGAATTAGTTATCTTCACGGAAGGTGCCACTTTTTATACAATCTTATTTGACTTATGAGTAAGTATTCTCCTGTAGTTTACCTCATTCTCTTTTACATATTTGCAGGTTTCGTTTCCTGACTGTAGAAAAATGCATATGCTCGATTGATGCCCTTCTTTTTGTAGATTGAAAATACAACGTGCTTCAAGATAAGAGCATCTGATGCAATATGGAAAGAACAGAACCTTCGTCTCTTATTCATGATGCCCGTCTAGCTTCAAGTATTTTTTTTTTTATCAAGACTCGAAATGTTTCAGGGACATTGTATTAATATTGTCATATTTTTGTAAGGGTTGTAATTGAACAGTATCCATAAAACTGGGCTCAAGTTTGGGATCTCTGACTCTACTGTTTGTTTGTTTGTTTTTTTTTTTTTTTTTTTTTGAGTTCGAATATGAGTGGTGAAGAATTTGGATGAATTGATTATGTCAGAATAAATTTACTACGAAGTAAAACTTGCAAAATACTTTAAACAATAAGGAAAACAAGTGAAAACAAGAATTTTAAGGGAACGAAAAAAAGAATACTTTTAGTATGAAGTATTTAATATACAATACAAGATAGATGTGCATGTCGAGGTTGATGATTGGAGTCGGAAGTTTGAAGGTTTGAGGTAGAGGGAGAAGTTCTTGGTGATGCATTTTTAACATCTCTTTGCTTGCCAAGCCCTAATGTAGCCAACACCCTTGAGCTATAGTTTTCGTCAAATTGTTACTTCGATATCCATTCTGTCTGTATCTTAATAATCTATAGGATATATCGTATGTGGGAGGGGGAAAAGTAAACCCACATCTGCATTTTAATAGTTGCAAATATTTTGGTTTCTTCCCACTGTGCAAGCAGCTTTACATTGCTTCTTTAGAGTACATTAAAAACACAGAAACGGAAACAGATGAATTTTAGATTAATTGATTATAATTACCAAAAATCTTACAAATTTATGACTTGCAAAACCTGAGATACGGGGAAAAAATCTAAGAAACGGTCGTTACATACACATGCTCTAGTATACATTATGCTGACGGCATTTGTTTTATCACCCACCCATTCTACACTCATGGTTCGTGGCTGTTTACCCGGCTATGAAGCTCCAGCATTTCTTGATGGTTTGGGTCAACTGAAAGAGCAGCTCGACAATCCCGCAGAGCAGCCAAAACATCATTCGTATGCTCGTGGAATGCCGCTCGCAGGTGTAGAAGGTGAAGGTCTGCTTTGAATGCTATTGCTCTTGATAGTTCGGCAATTGCTTCATCTACGTTCTGGCTATCCATCAACACTGTTCCCATAGAACACATTATTTAGTTGACAAAAAATACAAGATAAAATCCAGTAATGGTCAAATAGTAACAGAAGTACTACACTTTAGGACAATTGCAAATCAAGACGGAAAAATGTAACTTATACGTGCTGGCTCATTCCAAACAAAAAAGGCAACAGATCACAAATTCCAATACGGTCAAAATGGTTAATAATTAACAATCACATGTCCTCATTCTACATTTAAGCTTTATTATGTCAACTTCTCCTATGGCACACTATTCCTCGAGTAATTATCATCATCAGCATGGTAATCTAATACCACAAAGTGATGAGACTGCCCAAAGACAAAATAATTGGTATCATTAATAATATTATTGTTAGGCAACATTAACTCTCATCTAGAATAAGCTCAAGAGTAAACAAAGGATATAAACAACCTGCAGCACGGTATCTGTATGGGTACACCCGAAGAGGATCCAATTGAGTGACCATATCTAGATCTGCTTTTGTCAAGTCACGGTCACCATACTCGGACCTCTTCTCATATGCAGATGCATTATTGCGTGCCTTCTCAATTAGTTTGGTCATCTCCTCATATGCTGCAGCCTTATCATTTCTGATATAATGAACCCGAGCAAGGCCTTGATGAGCTCGAGTGTGACGGATTTTGAGGGCATTAATGTAGCAATCAGCTGCTAAGTCTAGCTTCTCACAGTCAACATAAACACTTCCAAGATTGTTCAGAGCCTGAAAAAAAACGGCCAGTTACACGATTGAAAGAGAAGTTTTTTCAACACAAGCAACAACTGGTTGGGAAGCTGCCCAAACACATCAATCATCCACAGACGCAAACTGAGAAAAATGACAGCTTACAGTTATCAGTCGATTCCTTTAATTTCTGATTCAGTTAGCAGAAAGATACCGGACAGAAATGTTTTGTGGTATCAATTGTATCAATAAATATTAAACTTCAAGGTTAATACTCCATATATGTCTTTCAGCCCTTCACTGCTGATAAAATTTAGATTAATTGTCGGTTCCACATTTTTCTGGCTGGCAACCAACATAAACGGTCAATTATTTACATTGATGAATGAAATGTACAAAAAGAGGCAAGAACTCAAAAGTCTAGCGTTCTAGAAAAGATCCCAAGTGGCAATGAATAATGGGAAGAGTAATTGCAGATATGGTATCAAATTGTAAGTGATTAGAGCATAATTCACTCTCTCAAAACAATATCAAGGCTTTCAAGGGTACATAACTAATTCAATGAGAAATTTAATAGATAATCTCTAGAATAGAAAATATTCATCAATCAACCATATCATACCATTTGGTGAAATTCCAATCTGAACATGTAGGAGCTTGAGAAAACCATACCTGACCTTTGCGCAACCTATCTGAAGGGCACTTCAAAGCATCTTCCAGGAGGGAAATAACTGTAGAAGAACAGGACGGATCTTGGCTTGAGTCAGCCAGAGCATAGGCCTTCAAGAAGAAAGCTTCAAAGGATCTCTTAATTTTAATTGATTCCTCAGCTTTTTGGAGCCCTTCCTCACAATGACCTGTATCATACAAGATCCAACCCTCATAAACCAGCCTCTCATGTTCACTGGATGCATGTTGTCGAGCTAGCTGTAAACTCCGCATGGCAGCTTCAGGACAGTTTAACCTGAAAATTTAACGAACCAAATCTTCAACTGACACAAGGAAAATATTACTTTCTCACTTCACAAATGTGTATAACACACAACTGAGTAATAGACTTGAAAGCGGGAAGGAGTATGCAATGACATGTATAAGTTTCAAGATAAGGGGCTGTATTATTGATTCTTCATATTTGTTCTGTTGGAGTGGTCTTTTGTAATTGCCCTATTGGCACAAAGTTTCACCCATCATTTCACCCATCATTGAAATTGTTCTTATCCAATCAAAAAATAGATAAATTTATTCTGTTGGAAGTACATAGAAAATGCAATGCTGAAAAACCGAAGAAAGTAATTAGAAGTAGTTCTTAATCTAGACTAAATTTCTGATAGGGTTGGGTCTTAATAGAAATAGGATTAATATAAGAGTATGTTAGTAATTACTTGAGGAGTAAGTTGCAATTATTTGAGGAGTAAGTTAGGGTATTTTATTATAAATAGAGAGGGTTAGGGTAGGGTTTAGGCATCCAAATATTGAGTGATTATTGAGTGATTATCTGAAGGACTCATAGAGAGTATTCTCTTGAGAGGGGAGGTTTCAAGACCTATCAAATCTTTGCTTATCTTGTATTATTTTACCTTTTTATATAATCTAGATTCTGGATCATATCAATTGATATCAGAGCCGTTTCGATTCTTGGTTGTAGAGATGGATCAAGAAGATGTTCGTTTATTTCAAGAAATGTGGCAAAGTTTTTACAATGACATAAAAAGTTGTTTTAGAGAGGTAAGGGAGGAGAGTGCAAAGGAGCGGGAACGAAGAAGATTAGAAAGGGAGGAGCAGTCCAAGGCAAGGGAACAATGGTACTCAGAGATGGAAGCTAGGATTCGAGGAAGAAGGGAGGTTGTGGAAGAAACAGTGATGGCTAGGGTTTTGACTCGCCGCCACCACCATTGCTGCCACCACCTCCGACACCACCGCCGCCACCTCCGCCACCTCCATCGTGCCACCACCACTGCCACCGCCGCCGCTGCCACTGCCGCCTCTGCAGCCGCCACAGCTACCGTCGCTGCCGCCGCCAGAAAAAAAAAAAAAAATTCAAAATTTCATCTTAGTTATTTGTTTACCAACACCTTGAGGGCAAGATGTGTTTTTTTAGGGGCCGATAGTGATAGGGTTGGGTCTTAGTGGAAATAGATGTTAGCAATTACTTGGTGAGTAAGTTGCAATTATTTGAGGAGTAAGTTAGGCTATTTTATTATAAATAGAGAGGGTTAGGGTAGGGTTTTGGCATCCAAATATTGAGTGATTATCTTGTAGGACTCATAGAGAGTATTCTCTTCAGAGGGGAATCTATCAAATCTTGGTTTATCTTGTATTCTTTTACCTTTTTATATAATCTAGATCCTGGATCATATCAATTTCCTATTCATGTAGTGTAGATTCATCTCTCCTCTCCTCTCCTCTCATTTTTTTTTATATCCGCGAGAGTCCGAGCCAACTTACACCCTCCTCTCACTTCAACATACATTTCCAACACAAATAGTGTTTTTGCAGTCAACAATTGTGGTTCACTTGTTATTACTTCACCATATGCTGTTATCTGAAATAAAAAATAGTACGTGCCTAACAATCATCCACAATCTATTTTAGTAAGTAAAAACGGCTCAAAAGCCTTTTACAACTTCACGCCCAATTATTTTTTTATTTTTTTGATATCCGTGAGTGTTCATGCTAGTTTGCGTGCATCTCGACTATTCTTATGGGACATACCGTCCAATCCTACAACATTTGGATGACAAGGAAACCTTAGGAAATTAATTCTTAGGTAAGTAGCGACCGTAGATTGAACTCATCACCTCTTAGTTACTTAAGATCTTTTTGACTACTAGGTCACTCCATGATGGTTAACTTTATATCGAGTTTTTCAACAATAGTAATAATAAAAAAGTCATCTAAAGCCTAAATACAAATCGGTGACTTATTGACTTATCTGAAAAAAAAAAAATAAGGCCTTCTATTCTAACAATTGCTTAAAGAAAGTTACATACAAGCAAACCATTGCTGCACGTCAAACACAATAACTAAAAGAAAAGAAGTCACATGCTGATGTTAATGACATGACCTACCGGAGAAGAAGCAAAGACTGCCTGAAGTATAGAACACCTTTGGCTGCATCAGACTCAAGCATCTGGTAGATTACAGACAGAGACCCAATATCATCAACTGAAGACCATCTATCATACAGCTGAATCCAACAATCTGCTGTTGTCCAATTGTTTACATGCTCACGTACAAGAGTCCGGAGTTGGGATGCAGCTGCTTTTCCCTCAAACATCCGATAATCATGGGAGAGAGTAAGAATTGCTTGAATGTCACAGATTGCTGCTTGATAATCTTCAAGAGCAAGGTAGAAACAAAACCGGAGTTCCAAGCATTCAAGTGCAAGTTTAAATCCAAGAATACGGTTGATTTCAGAAAGAGCTGCACGAACATCCTGTTTCCTCATTGAGGAAGCAGCTCTAAACATATAGGGATAAGTCAGAGTTGGGTCCAAGCGAGTTGCTTTCTCAAGATCTACCAATTTTGTGTTGCCATCACAATATAACGATCTCTCCTGATACATCCAGCCAAGCGGGACACCAGTGGAGATAAGAGAGGTCAGTTTGTCATAGGACCATTGCTTGTTACCATTTATGTGACTTAACCTAGCCAACCCAACGGCAGAGTAAATATGGCCCGCATTAAAAGCAGCCTCAAATAGACGTTTAGCTTCATCATACTCTTTCCTCAAGAACCTTACACATCCCAACTGATGAGAAGCAAAGAGTCTCTGCTTATCAGTTTCAGCGAATTTCACCAATCTTTCTAGGAAACAAGCAGTGTTCTCAGATCGAGGATCAAGATTTATGGAAACTTCACATAATAAACAATAAAGAGAAAATGAGGCATGACCAACCATAATTGACCTTTGTTCTTCATTAGCATGCATAAATATTTCCACCACACGATGATCACCCAAGCAATCAGGGAGATCATTTAGAAACGTTTGCAGACATGATGCAGCAAGAATATGGCAATTCTCTTCGAGGGCATAGTCCATGAGCTCTACAACATCTTCTCTAGAGGATGCAAGAGATGCCAGTTTTCTATCACATGCTTCTTTGAGCTTTTCACAACAATATTTATTTGCAAAAATCAATATTTCCATCAACAAATTGGGAGAAACTTCATTCAAATTCCCAGTGTTGGTGAACTCCCTTATAGATTTCATGCCCAAAGGGGAAAGATTATTTTCAGACAGATCAATGACCTCACGATTGGATTCAGTGAAGCACCCATTAAGCATAGCATGAAAAGGAGCTGAGAGACCTGAAATTTTCTGCCTATCACAAACAACATCTTCATCATTAATTTTAAAAGTAACATGTTTTGAGACTGGGCTCCCATCAGCTGCATAAGTGTCGTAAGGATTGGCAGCAACTAACACAGTATCAACAGGGAACTGAGTAGCAATATCAACAAGTCCAAACTCTTGTGCACATTTTTCACAAGTGGAAAGTAGGCCAGTAATAACGTCTTCCCCCTGTTTCTCATATTTTAACCATGCTCCAAAAACAAGCTTGTCGTGAACAATGCTAGCTTTTTGCCAGGCAGAACGAAGACTTCTTCGCATAAGTTTAACTTCGCCAAGGCCCCTAAAGACCTGAAACTGAAGCAAAAAGAGATTTGATCTCTCATGGGCGGGACATGACTCAAGTTCCTCGTGAATTTGAGCTAAAAATTGTACATAATCGAGAGGTTTGAAGTAGGGAAGAATTGGTGGCTCAGGGACCTTGAAAAGAGATTCTCTACAGCAATTGAAGGAACCCTAAGAAGTTAATTTGCTGAAAGGAATAACAAGAGAGCAATAAAAGAAGAAGGAAAAAAAGAAACTTACATGGAGGAAGAAGAGGATTGTAAGGAGAGTTTGGAGAATTTGCCTCTTTCAACCTGGAGCCAAGCCTGTGGGTAGAAAGCATTGAGCTGCGTTTCTTTACAGGAGGAGTCGGATGGGGAAAAAGTCCTCATAGCGCACACCAGATCCAACTAACCTAACCACGACCAAAATGAGAGAACACTGAAATAATATACAAATCGTCAGATCGCAAAAACCTAATCCAATCTGGTCTGCTCCCAAAATTCAAAGATGAAAATATTCTCAGTGAATCACGATTTAGCATTCGAAGCTCATAGATGAAAATTTGGGCGATGGCGAGCCGAAACACGCTCACCGCAAGTTACGTAAGTTCTCTCTCCCAGAACCGCGAACATGAAATCCAGAAAACGATCCATCCATGGATGTGCCAAATCGGGGATTACAAAGTGAGCTCTCCAATCGTGAACATCAAATTCAAAGACATCTTTTTTGCCAAAAAAGTTTGTTTTCCGTTAGAAAGAAATGCAAAATTTCCAAAATTTAGACAAATATCCTTTTTTTAAAAACTCATCTTAATTACTTTTCCCATAAACATTTCCATTCTTTTCTTTTAAGAAGAAATGGTGCATTTACTCATTTGGGAGAACTTTTTGTATGTTACCTACCAACATTAAAAAAGAGCTTCACTAAATTAGTATGAACAATGTTATTAATTTTTCTTTGATAGGGGTGAAATTTCGAGGAATGAATTCATATTGGGGTTAATATGGGAAGCTTGGGGCTTTGTGGGACCCAGGAAAAGCGTGCTATGCTAATAACAATGAGGCTGGGTGGGCCTATCTAACAAAGAGCAATTAGGCCACCCAATGAAACCACCCAAGTGCCAATGTTTTCCCACTTTTGAGTGCATCACCCTCTACTTGCTCATACTTATTCTCTCACGTCGTTGGAATTTACGACATATCCTTAAATTCAAATGGAATGTATCTCTCCCTTTTCTTTTTAATTAGAGATCGAGATGGTGACCTTTTTAGTTTATAGATATATATTGATATTGCTGAGTTTCTTTTACTTGTTATTATATACTTGTAATAATTTTATTCCTACCTTCAAAATATACATATATCTTTACTGCCTTATTTTGTAACCATTTGAATATAATTAGTGTATTTGTTTCTCAATTTTAAGGAGGATTTACATCCAACATTTATTAACTATTCATCATTTCTAATCCGTTCAATTTTTTGTTTCAGCCCCTTTTCCTTTTGGGGTCCAACTTTCAAATTCCCTTTACACACACCACTCACATAACCTAAAACTAGTAGTAAATATGTGAGAAAACATAAACATTTGAGAAGAGATTTATTATTGTTGTATATCAAACTCATAATACAAACATAAAGCATTATATTTGCTAACGACAGATGACAGTGGCACTCCTTTTAGGGACGATTTTGAGAATAGCCTGCAGCAAATCGAAGTAGAGAGGAAGCTGCACAATTCCGAAGATGAATGCGACAGGGAGAAATGTAAGGGTGTAGAGCAAAACAGAGTTGTTGTGAAGGCGGTGAATGATGAGAAAGTAGTGGCCGGAGCAGAAGGAAACCAGCATGGCGATGATGGAAAAGTAAAGGCAAGATAATCCGATGAGCAATTTCCAAGGGAGCACCAACCCGAAGTCTTTGGGTTCAAACCTGGAGGTCAAGACGGCTAGAAACATGATCATTGAGGTGGAGGAGAGGCAGAGGGCAATCAAGGAGGAGATGGAGAAGATAAAAAACCCTTGCTCCATTTTGAAATTGGCTTCCCCTTTGTCGTTGTTCCCACCCGGCACCGTGGCTGCAGTTGCAAATGCCACCGTTGCGATCAGAGTCGCCACAAACGAGCACGACTCTGAGGTTTTGTAAAGCCATTCCCCACCCTTCGCCACTAGATCTGCGTGGCTTTCGTGGAATATTTCTTCCGCTGTTTCTCCTTTCTTGTTGTACAGCTGAAATAGATGTAATGGCACAGAATCCTCCACGTACTTATACCACTTGACTTCCCATTGCATCTGGAATGCCGCTCCAGTGATGAGCCAAAGCTTAGGATCTAAGGCCGTTGCCGCCAGATGCAGTGCACTGTTGCCATTCTCATCCACAGCTCGAAACAGGTTTTCTATCTCCTTTCTTTTGTTCAACAGGAACCTGTACACTTCCGGCTGCCTAAACTCGGCTGCTAAAAGCACCACGTTCTTCTTATCATTCCGAGTTTCACGGATTGCCAAAGGAAAACGTTGGAACACTGCTTTCACTATGTCGATCACACCATTCTGTGCTGCTATTAACATGACTGTGTCTGTTGGTTTGGCATCTTTGGGCGTCTTCAATCCAACGCCCGGGGCGTGTTTATTATTATTAGTAAAAATGACATTACTGAAGTGGACTTGTTGATCTTGAACGTCGTAAGGAAGTGTAACTTGTTCTTTTTCTTGGTTGGTCTGATATTTTAAAGACATCGGAAGGCCTCCGTCGTCGTAAGATTTCTCGTTCGAATTAGCAGATTCAATAAGCTTCTCCATGACTTGAATTGCCCATGTGTGTTTCTCTTTCTTCCTCCGTATCTTCCTGATTTCACTAGAGCCGAAGCCAAGGATGATCATCATGGCCGACAAAACAAATTGAAAAAAGTTGATGCAGGTACTATAGTTGATTGGGAACTTTGTCCTCAGGCCCTCATCTCTGCCTCCTATGAACTTTTCTTCCATATCATTCCCTTCATCATCAACGTCATTTTCCAAATCTTTCTCCTCCGTTACTTCTTTATTTTTCTGCTTCCCACCACCCCTCACTGAAATTGTAATTGTAATTGTAATTATCATGGTAAAGAGATTGATGTAGTATATTTTTTATTATAATATTATTGAATAGTGTGTGTGATTTAAAGTAATAAGTTTAGGGAATTACCCATTAAAAATAAATCGTTGAGGATGGTGAAGAAGTGGATGCATGTCTGGTAATGAAGTGGAAAACCGGAATGAGGAGTTGTGTTTGCTTTGCCTATACTTGGCTTCAACCCGTCGTAAATGGTTTCGATTGGTTGAGGCTTTAGTTTATTCACGAATGTGCCTGATTATTCCTCATATATTGAATTAGTAGAGTGGAGTAGAGTAGAGATATTATTTTATTTAAGAATAGAGAATAGAGAATACATTAATACTGACCGTAATAGACGATGTTCCGCCATCCCTTGATGTGGGATCCTGTTTTGAAGGAAGTTGGCTTACTTGCTAGAACGTGGAGAGGAGTATAGCCCTGCTCATTCACCCAGCTCATAGATTCCTTGTTCATGTGGATTAACTGAAACGCCAAATCAAACTGCTCGTTATTAAGGGCGCGATGTAGGACGGTGTCACCCCCCTTGCTGACTCTGCAGTTGGTGACAATTTTGCAAGGGTCCTTTCTGCGAAAGTAGTAAAGGCAATAGAAGGCGTCCTTGTTCCCGTAAGCGGCTGCCAAGAATAGAGGGGTTTCGTCCACCGTGTTTCTCATATCCACCAAGTTGCTGTTGGCGGACGCAATGGCGTCGCACATTCTCACGCTCCCCATCACCGCTGCCAGGTGCAGAGGGTTGTTTCCCCTCTTGTTTATACAGTTCTCTAGAACATTCTTCTTATCCTTGCTTATGCGCTTCATCATCATTTCCACCATTTCTTCTTGGTTGTCGATAACAGCCAAGTGCAGCACCGTGTCTTCCTCTGAAGTTAGCTTCAAACTCTGAGCCTCTTCAGGGTAATTCTCGTATATTTCCACCACTTTCTCCCATTCCCCTCTCTTCGTTATGGCCTTAAGAACACCTACTTTATCCACCTCACTCATATTCTAATTTAATATCTTTAATTTCATGCACAACTACCCCCCTTTTGTGTGTGTGCGCGCGCTCTTATTTATATATATATATATATACACACACATCAACTACTGCATGCGGCTTTACGGCTCACATCAATTCTCTTCTTAAACCACAAGCTAGCGTTTCTCTTCTTTTTATGCTCATGCTCCATCTTTATTTTGCTCTCCAATTAATTACCTTTACATGCATCAAACCCTTTTATATATATATATATATATATATATATATATATATACTTTTACTTTATTTATTGCACTTCAAACCTCCTAACTATCTATCACACTACCACTACTCTCAACTGCTCATTCTTATAATTTTATTCTTAACAACAAATCCAGTCATTCATATATAAATATTCATCTAACACATAGCTTAATTGGTCAAAATATATATATATATATATATATATGCGCATACGGATAAAAAAATCATGAATTTGAATACCTCACCTCAATTGTGACTATTGAACTCAAAAACAAAATCAGTAAGTAATATATAAAAGTTGTTAGAACGATAAAATAAAGGAAGCCCTGCTTTGTGTTTCTTTGTGGGGTTCATTTACATTGTCATGGAAGACTTGGATTTAGAGGCAAGAATCATTTGAGTCTGACATAACAAAATGCTTTTGTTTTTATAAAAGGGTGAAGCAATAGTAATTATACATATAATATATATAGACATACACACAGTCCGGTGTTTAGCAAAAATAAAAGTAATATATTCGATATTACTTTAGGAACAGGTATAATCAACACTCTTCTCTACATGAGCTTTTTATTATTAATAATATTTTTAGTTTCTGGCTTGTTTGAAAACAGGTTTTTTTTTCCACTAAACCGAAAACCATGATGCCATGCATAAAGTTTACCATTTGCCCTCTAGTAAAAATACAATTTTAGTTTCTGGCTTGTTTTCTTCATGAAAACCCCCAACCAGTTGAAAGATATTAGATACACATGTAACATGTTTGGATTATTTTATGGCATGCAGCAGCAATATGATTATATATATATATATATATATATATATATAAATATATAAAAAATATTTTTAGAGGAAGTTTTGTGAAGCTAAATTATAATTACTCTATTTTTTGTAATGATCTCCCAAAAGCAATTCAGTTGGTTGATAGGAATTTTTAAAATGTTTAAATATACAAATACTTCAATTGATTCCTTCATTGCTAAGTTGTCGAAGTCTCTCAACAAAAAAAAAAAAAAAAAAAAGAGAGAGAGAGAGAGAGAGATTGCAACTTTGATGGGAGATAACTTTATTCGATATGGTTTCAGGAATTCGTTTTGCAAAACTGTCCAAGCATGTTTAGCTTTTTTTAATACAAGAATATCTGAGAGGAAATCTAAGATAGATAGATACACGTGATATATGAACAACTTAATCCAAACGAGAGGAAGAGCTACCTAAAATTCTCTTCTTCAATTAATTGTGCTCATTAATTTGATGTTTGGCCTGTAGTGCAACTTCTTCTTAATTAATTGCATGCCCGGGAGACATCATAACCTTATTTAAGCCCTATTTCATATCTATTTCATTTTTAGTTTTTAATTTTTTAAATCTAAGTCTTCAACAACTAACATATCATATGTTTTTTCTATATGGATGTCTACATCTTACTTATGTTTGTAGAAAAAAAACCAAAATTTGGAAACAAAAAAAGTAACTTCCAAAAGTTTGTTTTTGTTTTTAAAATTTGGCTAGGATTCACATATTTTCTTAAGGAAAGTTAGGTACATTGTAAGAAAGATGGAGCACATCGTAAAAAACATAAATAAAAGTAAACTTAAAATTTAAAAATCAAAAACAAAAAATCAAATGATTATCAAACGGAGTATTAACAAATTAGGTTATAATTATCGCACCCTCAAGTTAGAAGGATGGAGGGGGAAATTCTACTGTGAAAATTGGGCAGGCCTCTAAATAAAAACATAAGCTTAAATCATCCACGAAGGAAAAAGAAGATCAAGAACAATTCAGTATTATTATTTTTTGCCATATCATCATATTTTATTTTATTTCTTTTTTACAAAATTCACATACCAAAATTAGACCTATAAAAATCTAGGTGCAAAATAGAACGAACATTAAAGTTCCAAAATTGAAGATTTGATAATACATAGACTAAAATGGATGGATCAAGCGTAAAAAGTCTCAAAGACCAAAAAATAATGGTCAACTTTATTTCAACATTTTAATATATATTTTATTGGTGAACTCGGTTATTCGAATTTACCTTTTCAAAACCAATAAAATGTAAATTGAACAATCTGACTAAACCGATTGCGGTTTCAATTGATTTAAGCCGTTTCTTCGATTTTTAGGCCTTTATTTATTTTTTATTTTTTTTAAACAAGGCATATTATAAAAAAAATCAATAGTAAAATATGCTTAAGCCAAAAAGGACAGTTATGCAGCCACTTTTTTTGTCTCGCGCGGAGAAAACGAAAAGCCCGTACAAACACCTGAAGAGCAATACTCCCGAGCATCTGAGATCAAAACCCTGTGTGCACCATTGAGGTTCAGTCCATGTATAAGAGAATGAGTAAAACTTACTTATTTGTTGGTAAACATGGTGTCCATACTTATCAACACATGAACTACATATTTTTTACTAAGAAAAAAAAAATATTTGATGAAAAGATTGATTTAACATCTTCAAAAACATTTATCTTTCTCTTTCATCAAATATGTGGCTCATGTGTTGTAAGTATAAACATTATACTTACCAACAAGTTGGTAAGTTTTACTCTAAGAGAATCTACCAAACCTTTGCAATCCAATTCCACCAAAATACTTGAAAAACCAATAGAACTTACCGTAGATAAACCCCGAAGTAACGCAGCGCTTTGGCGGAACTAACTTTCTCGGATCACGCAGCAACAATAGAGCCTGAGTCGTCTCGGAGGATCCAACCCACCCCTGTATACCCTTGGGTCTCAACTAGAGATGTTCATTTTACCCGTGGGGCCGGGTCCCTGCGGGGACTCGCCCCGGGGCGGAGAATCCCCATTTAGACGGGAAAGAAAATTCATCGTCGTTAAACGGGGCTGGGGACGGGGAACATTCCCCATCCCCGCCCAGTTTTTTTTTTTTTTTTTTTAAATTTCCATAACCATTCTCCTATAACATACATATATTTGTAAACTTATAGTTATGAGCTGCTGATGTGGTGATGTAGTTGTGTCTTCAATAAAAAAAAATTGTTATCCTTGATTGCTGTGTATTTTTCTTTTATTATACATTTTTCTCATTTTAATTCTTTAAATTTTAAATAAAAAAAAATATTAGTGGGTGAAATTATATATTCAAATGAATATTTTTTCTTAATTAACAATATAGTTGAAATTTGATAAATATTTTATAAGAATAATTAATTATTTGATATTATTATTCACAAAATATAAAAAATGCAAAAAAAAAAAAAAAAAAAATTGAACAAGAAAAATTTCCCATGGGGAACCCGATCCCCACGAATTCCCCACGGGGAATCCCCGAGAAAAAAAAATAGTGAATTTTCAGGGGACGGAAATTGATTTCGGTGTCGGGGACGGGGAAGCCATTCCCCGACCCCACACCGTGGACATCTCTAGTCTTAACGCATGCGACATCGACATCAAGTTTAAAGTAATTTAGTAGGGGAATGCACCAACAGACTTAACCACAGCACCTAAGACAGTAGCAGATTTTGAAAACGACTAAGCATAATCAATAATCCATTCTGCGCGTACCTAAGGAGAACTCACAGGGCTGTCATGAAAAATGGCATTGCGATTGGACCACAAACACCAACACCCAATCACTAACCCTCCGTTTGATAACCTTTTTTTTTTTTTTTTTTTTAATTTAAGCCTAGAACAACTATAGTATCATATGTTTTGTTTACTTATATTCGTAGAACCAAACCAAAATTTAGAAAAAAAAGAGTAGCTTTTAAAAGTTTTTTTAAAAATTTGGTTAGCATTCATATACTTTCTTAAAGGAAAGTTAGATACATTGAAGGAAAGATAGAACACATTATAGAAAATATGAGTAAATGTAAGCTTAAATTTAAAAAACTAAATGGTTATCAAACGAGGCCTAATATTTCGAATTTTGAAGAAGAGCACATATTGGACAAAAGCAGAGGAGATCTGGTGGAGCAAAAAATCTAAGAGTGCCAGGAGATCTTCCGAACTACACCCTCATCCCATAGACCTACCTCATTTTTCAAATCACAAACCATATAATTTTTCACGTTAGGATTTGGCACCGTAATAGCTTTAAAGTAGCCCGAACGAATAATCCAAGGTGTATTAAAACTTTTGTATCAACACCCGAGCCAATTTGTTTACGCAACCCCTTAATAGTCAATCCTCTTCACCATAATAAGCTTCCCCAAGTGAAAGAAGGATGATGACCCAACGAAGCTTCCAAAATATTCGATGGAGGATAATATTTACCTTTTAAAACACGAGCCACAAAGAAATTTGGATATTGTAAACCCTCCA
>JBBMKA010009224.1:0-36716 GCA_037833695.1 Sechiopsis laciniata | reverse complement strand
ATATATAAATATATATTTGAAAAAATGTCAAATGAAAAGTTATTAAAAAAACGGAATAAATAATAAAAGTTTATTTTAAAAAAAAATCAAACTAAAAATAAAAGATTTATAAGGATCGAATGGAGAAGTAAATTCAAAAACATAATTGTAACATTTGCCACCATGCCACAATCTAAAATGTTAAACATTAATGACTCGTAATTATAAGAATAAAATTTAGATTGTAAACACATACAAAAAAATCAGAAACGGAAATGGGAGAAACTTGATTTGAGAGTTTCTCATTTTTTAGCTAAATATTAGAAACGTTTCTTTTAATTTTGAGAACGAGAAACGAGAACAGTTACCAAACAAGTCTGTTTCTAAAAAAAGAGAAACAGAAACGAGAAACAGGAAACGAGAACATTATCAAACGGGCCATAAATTGAACATTTAGATTTTGATTCAATGTTGCTAGTGTGTTATTAAAGAAAAAAACTTTATTTACATTGGGAGGAGGATCCATTAGTAGAATCTAAGATCTTGAATGTGAAAAATTGTTGTTTAAACCCATCAAGAAAACCGACCGATATTCAAATTGCACAGTCTCCATTGCAAGTCCTCCACACTTGCACAATCCACATGTGCAATTTAGGCTGCATGATTGATACTCACCCCAAAGTCCTTTGACTTTAAAAAAGTAGTTCGTCACTGATTCTTGATTTTGTTATAGCGATGTTAATGTTCTCTTGAGATGGAAGATTTCAGGACAATTTATTACGATATAGCCTTTGCGCCCTAATTTGTTTCTAATCAACCATGCAGGATCGACTGGATTTCCTACAACAGCAATTTTGTTGGGAGGATCTGTGTAGACGATTTATGAAAGAATCCTCGATCAAGAAGAGTGAAGCTCTTTAATTGGGCTCTAATACCATATTTGATTATACAAGGTTCAATTTCAAAATTAATTGATAGCCAGAGAAATAACTCATATATATCTCTTATAAAGATGATGAAGATTTTTCACCTTTCCAATATATAGGACAAAGGCCACAAGATGAATACCTCCTGCATTCTATTCATATTTCTCCTCTTAAATGATACATCAATATATTTTTAAAAAATTATTTGAGATCTATTAATATTAAAAAATTATTTGTAAACTCAAAAACAAAGTATCAACAAATAAAGTATAATGCTTTAATTTAAGAAAATCTTTCTCGCTATCCAATTGCTCAGTTAACAATTATTATTAACAAATAAAGTATTATGTCGGCAAAAATAGAGTTTTAGCGGCATCTGGTATAACTTCGTGACTATGACAGTCCACGTTCAAATCTCTCTTTCTTAAATGTTCTTAAACAAAAAAGGAAAATAAACAAATGAATTATTATTAACATCCTTAAATTTCTTTGGAGTTGAAACATCTTTCACTTAAAATGCTACTGTTATAACACAAATATGAATTTATTTTAGCCATTTACTGATATCGCACTGATACCAACTTGATAGAATCTAAATGCGAAAAACGAAATGCCAATAAGAACAATCGCGCTAGCTTTTCGCTTTGCAGATTGAAGAGACAAGACACTCACAAATTCTCTACAAATACTTTGTTTTATTTCTCAATCTCTATATCCTTCTCTTACACTTTCTTGCTCTTGCTCTACTTTGCTCAATTTAGGATCCACTAATTTTTTAATTAACTATAAATTGACAATTCATTAATTCCTTAATAAAATGTCAACTAATTACATTTAAAATAAATAATAAATTTGCATTAAAGCTTATTAAACATTTACCGGTGCTAGTTTTTTTTACCTAGTCCCACGTCACAATTTTATTGTTTATTTGTTTGGGAAACAGAGAATAACAAAACAAAAAGTCCCTAAAGGTGACGAAGTCGATAGCTTGAGGTATTATATTTAAAATTCGTTTGTGACATTAATTTGTAGACACTTATTTATTGTGTCTCATCTCTTTCAATGTATCTCGGTATTGCAGGCTGGTGACAGGCCAATGGTACTCCAAATATTAGGAGAACAAAATTCTGATTTCCAATTATCATTAAAAAAAAACAAAACAAAAAGGAATTTGACGTATAAAATTGATATGATTATCAATATTAATATGAAGCTTTTAAAATCACCCAAGAGATTTGGGTGTACGAGTAACCCAAACTTTTTCTTTAACTTTAGATATAAGGTGAGATCTTACAATGTTTGGATCCATAAATTTTTTCTTTAACTTTAGATATAAGGTGAGATCTTAAGAAAAAATTATAAAAAATTATTTGTACTTTGGTGGATACCATAAATAGAAAACTAAGATCCTGTTTGATAATAATTTTGTTTTTAATTTTTTATTTTTTAAATTTAAGTCTACAATAATTATCTTAATATATGTTTTTTCTGACTTATATATTTACATATTACCTATATTTTTAGAAACCAAATAAAAATTTGGAAACAAAAAAAAGTCAAAAGTTTCTTTTGTTTTTAAAATGTGGTAGCATTTACTTATTTTCTTAAGGAAAGATTGATATATTGTAGGAAATATGGAATACATTGTAGAAAATTTGAGTAAAAATAAACTTAAATTTAAAAAACCAAAAACAAAAAATCAAATGGTTATCAAACAAGGCCTAAGTTACTCTAATTCACAATTATTGTGCCAACAAAAAGCAGTAATTCAACGATATTAAAGAGATGTTTGGGGGAAAGGGAATGAGAATGGTTATGAAAGAATGAGAATTAGGGAGAGAATAAGAAATGAAATGATTATGGAGAGAATGATTATTTGTGTTGGAAATGAAGAGAATGTTCATGGGAAGAATGATTATTTGTGTTTGGAGGTAAAGAGAATAATTATGGAGAAAATAAAATAATAAATATGATGAGTGAAAAATAGTGATGTAAAAAGTTTTTGTAGGGAGAGTAAAAAATAGTTAGGAGGAGATTGAAAAATTGATTTTGGAATAACGTAATTATCGGAGGAATAATTTTCGGTTGCCCAAACACAGGTAATCATCTTTATTTTCATTCTCCTCAATTGTTTTTGGTGGCACAAACACACCCTAATAGTATTAATGTGTATTCAATGACTAGAAATCATAACTTTCAAAAGTTTTTGCTCAGAAAATCTCACACTAAAATAAAAGAACAAACAAGCTTGTAAGCAATGAGTTTTTCGTTACTCAATTTGCTGATCTACAAAGCAAAAACATTCTATTTAAATAGGGAATACACGAGAGACTTAGTGTGTCACTTATAAGGAAACCCAAAAATATTGAAGGAGATTGAATACAAATAAGTAATGAAATAAAATGATATTGAATAATAAGAAAAGAATTATTTGTGTGATTGACTTATTAAAGGCACAATATTGCCATTAGTGGATTTTCCTTGTGTGGAGGGGATATGGTTTCCTTTTGAGAATTATGGTTGATGAGGTGTATTTGTTTTGGTCTAATATCGTTACTCAAACTGACGGAAGTGGTGGAACGAATGCCAAGTTTGCTTCTGATTCCTTTAAAGACTGCCTTGGCGAGTTGCTTAGTCAATATGTCAGCAATTTGTTGAGTGATGGAACATAAGAGATCCAAGTGCCACTTTTTCTCGCACAAAGTGATAGTCTATCTCGATGTGTTTGGTATGAGCATGAACGAACGGGTTGATTGACATGTGGGGAGTACTCATATTGTCATAATATAGTTGTGGATTTTGGAGAAGAGGGATGCCAATTTCTCGAAGTATGAAACTAATCCACGTGAGTTCAGCTGTAAGAACCCGTATTTTAAACTACGATTCTTAACTCATGCTGACTCAAATTCAATTATCAACATGTAAAATTTAAACTTTAAATTCAAATCTTAAGATAACTGCTCCTGTTACATTTTATTTCGAATAATAAATAAATACAAACCCTTGGCCAAGGTAGTTCTAAAAAAAATTCATTTAAATATGTAACAGTAATGGCATCCATGCCAGGAGTTAACAACATGTTTAAAACAAAAACAACAGGAGTTTTATGCTAACATGTCAACAAAGGAACAATGCAATAGTAGCTATCCTATCAACTAAACTAAACAGACGCATCAAACTTCTCCCAGCTAATCGTCTCGGTGATGACCTTGTTTATCTGTGGGGAAAATAAACTACAGAAAGGGTGGGTGTAAAAGAATACTCAGTAAGAATTCCCCCAACAGGGGTACAATGCCCAAAGTAGAACTCAACATGCTAGCAACACATATCTATTCTCGTCTCAACAAAGCTTACTAACTGTCTATGAATTTCGTTACATGCCTTTTCTCAATCATTCAATTTACTCTCAACTGATCTTAGCTTTTTACTTGGTCATGAGGTTCGTTGCATGACTCTTTCTTGTGAGGCCCTCATGACACTCACCTAAACACAATAATATGACTGGTTATGAAGTTTGTTACACAACTTTCTAGTGAGGTCTTTGAGACACTCACCTAAATGCAGGAAAAATAGGTTATGAAATTCGTTACATAACTCTCTTGCGAGGCACTTGAGACACTCATCTATTCTAGATAATACATCTGATCATGAAGTTCGTTACGCAGCTTTCTAGCTCAAACAAAACTTATCACTACTAGTGTATTGACGACACCGGTCCAGGTGAGCCATCTACCTGACACCCGGTGCATCAACGCATACATCGCATGGTGCTGAAAACCAATTAGGTGTAGGCCTACACAGTACTGACCTGGTCTAGGTCGACATGCCTAACGACTCGAAGAAAGGTGTCCACTGAGTCACTGTCCTAGAGACCCTCACCAGCGATTTGAGTCAGCCAGTACACACCTATCGCCCTAAGCTAAGACCCTTCCATAGCAGGCGTACACTATGATCAGGGCTCGCTTATAAGGCTACAAACTAGGCATCACTGGGGGCAGCATGTTACATCACATCCCCGGCTATCGAGCACGGGATTAAATCCTCAACGACACCGACCCAATGAGACAACAATACGTTGTGTCTCTACAGCCTCTAGATGATGACAAATAAGAGTTCTATTACTAATGCTTATTATCTCAATCCTAACAGATCACCAAACATACTTAATATTTTTATAAAGTCACCATAACAGGATACTACTCATTACATGATCAGGACTAGCTACATACTAACACACGTCATCACCAGCTCACACACATACCAAGAGAACCAAGAACATACAAGATAGCACTCTGGGACCCCATAATCCCGAAGTACGAAACACACAGAACAAAATTAACATTTAAAACAAGATATAAGATGGCACCCCAGAACCCCATAATCTCGAAACACAAAGCATACAAAATCCTCAAACAGATATACATCATACAACCATATCAACAACAAATCGGGACCAACGATTTAGAGCCAACCATCCAGAACCAACAATCCATATTTGACAACAATACACATATAGCAACATAATAATTTTCACCATCCGTAGGGTCCACACAACCCGAGTAGAGAATCCACCTAGAAAGATATAAAACTCCTCAAGAAATGTGTCTAGAAACCTCAACGAGTCAACCAAAAGATCCTACGAATCACAACATTTAAATTAAAACCTATAATTAATTCTTGACCCTCATTTAAAATCACTCAACAATATTAACATCATATTAAGAATATCCTACGAATCCATTTTAGTAGGAAATTTTAATTATTCGAAACTCTTTTTTTTTTTTCAAAGGATATTAAAATACCTTATGAAATTCATTCTAAAATGATAGTATAATGTCTAATGGGTTTTCATTCTAAAATGTGCTATTAAAAATTATCCTTAAAAAATCATAATGAAAATGATATTAAAATATCTCATTAACTCCAATATTTGACAATTTAATTGTCCTTAGCCCAATACTAAAATTCAGGAATTGACAGCCCATTACTTTATAAGCATTAAGAAAGTAATAACCCAACACTTTAAAATACATTCTGAAATAAAACTAGAACAGCAACCCAATAAGCTATGTTTTTTAAACGTTGCCATAAAGGTCCATATAAAATCAGTGGGATAGCACAAAAACAACAGCCTAAAAAAAACTCCATTTAGAACCCTCTCATGGCCAAAATCAAAACAAGCTACTATAAAGAACCTACAACAATTTAGAAATCTAAACTTTATTTTCTTTTTTTTTTGCAAATATTGAAGTGCTAGCCCTTAACTAAAATGAACAATAGATTAATTAGAATATACCAAACATCAGGTTGTCTACGTGGCAGCTCTTGACGGTGAATGGGATTAACGCTCGCAAAATAAAGCTCCAAGCGGCAGCCATGGTGTTTTCTGGAAAAGGAACAGTCCGATAGCGAGCCTTAGTCGCGCGAAGAAGAAGAACGAAATTGAGAGGAATATATATAAAACTTTTAGTTAGAGAGGAATATATATAAAACTTTTAGTTAATAACAAAATGGTCTTTAGTTTTAAACATTATTTAAAATTGACCCAATACTATAATTAAATTGCTCATGAGTCCAAATTATCCATGATGTACTCAAAATTTTAATATGAAAAATACTATGGGAAATTAAAATTTTCAATAAAGCCTAAAAATCTCGGGTCGTCACATCAGCCATTGTGCTGGCCATGGCTCGATATTCTTCTTCTGAACTAGATCGTGAGACAATAGGTTGCTTCTTTGATGACCATGAGATGCAGTTGGATCCAAAAAAGATGCAATACCCAGTAGTGCTTCGCCTGGTTAGTTGACAACCCACCCAATCTGCATCACAAAACCCATATAAAATAACAGAATTATTTTTATAAAGTGTCATACCGTAATCCATTGTGTCATTAACATAACGCAAAATCCTCTTCACAGCTTTAAATTCTTTGACGGTAAATTGTTGAAGATGTTGACACACACGTTTGATCGCTAGCTTGCACTATATCAGGTCGAGTTAGGGTGCGATATTGAAAAGCTCCTACAATACTTCTATATTGTTTCACATCACTTTCATATCAATTGGAGAGTCTTGGGAGAGTGTGGCCATGGATATACTAATAGTAGATGCTCCTATCATTTTTGGTTTTCGTAAGAAGGTTTCTTGCATATTTCTCTTGTGAGAGCAAGATTCCTTTCAATGTGCGTTTGATCTCTATCCAAAAAAAATAATTTAATTGTCCCAAATCTTTCAAGGTAAACTCTGAACCAAGTTTATGTATGAGATCTTGAATATGAGAAGAATGATTTCCTGTACGGATAATGTCATCAACATATATCAACATAAGAGTTAGTGATGGCTTGTCCTTGAGAATAAATAAAGAGGGATCAAATTGACAACATGTAAAACCTATGTGAAGCAGTAAGTTAGCAAGTCTATCAAACCATGCTCTATGAGCTTGATTTAATCCATAAATAGGTTTTTGTAGTTTACATACTAAAGATGACTTATGAGGGATGAAAAAACCTGGGGTCTGCTCCATATAAACATGTTCCTTTAGAAGACCATGAAGAAATGCATTTTTTACATACAATTGACGCAAGGGCCAATTGGCACTAGTTGCTAAGGACAGAATCAACCCGATCGTAGTTGGTTTGATCACGGGCTTTAAGTTTCTTCATAATCCAAGCCTTCTACTTGAGTATATCTTTGTGCAACTAACCATGCTTTATAACGATCCACAGTTCCATTCTCCTTGTACTTTGTTTTGAATATCCACTTTGATCCTACTACATTAGTGTTCGTTGGTCTTGGTACAAGCGTCCAAGTGTGATTTGGATGAGGGCCTTCATTTCATCTTCCATAGCTAATTTCCAAGGTTCAAGAGTCAAAGCTACTTTGTAGTTCTTTGGTTCTAAATGTTGGTATTGATCCACATCAACATGAGTTTGATTCTTTTTTAATGATTTTATTTCTTGCACTAGAGTTGGGTCTAGCGAAGGATTGTCGAGCAATCTAGTTCTAGTGATCATTTTGGGCATTGAAGATTGATGTGCAACTTCATTGTTGGTACTTTCCATGGTAATAGATGGTCCTGCAAGTACACATAGTAATTCAATGTGAGTTGATTGTTTATGTTGGGTAAAGAATGAAAATCATGCAATTTTGAAGTCGAAGTAGGAAATTGCAAATTTGTAGACTGTGTAGAGTTGGCAGAAAAAGAAGTTTCTTTTTCTGTTGCATTATTATTAATGTCAGGTTGTGCTTCCAAGCTCATTGGAATTCTTGAGCAATCTTCCAAGACAATTGGTTTTGATGAGTCTTGTGTTGATGAATTCACATCTACTTCTTCTTGATTATTGATGATTTGCCTTGTTTCTTTTTCTAAAATATTTGGACATATGCATGGTGTGTCTTCAACATAGTTGGTTGGTTGGTCATGTATAGTAACATCTTCTTGACAAAATCTCTTGCTGCATCTTTCTTCAATAATCTTCTTATTTAGTAAGTTGTCTTCCTTGTCCATTGTACCTACAAAATCAGAGACAATCAGGGGAGTTGTGCTCTTGTTGGACAGTTAGTGGAGGTTTTGTAAAAAAGAAAAATATTTTCATCAAATATCACATGTCTAGATATGTATAGTCGATTATTGGTTGGATCAAGAGACTTATATCCCTTGTAAACCAAGCTATATCCAATAAACACACATGGGTATGTTTGTTTTGAAAATTTATTATTATTGGGATTATTTCTCAAATACGGAAAACATTTACACCAAAAAATTCTTGTTGTTATAGATAGGTTCTTTTCCAAAAAGTGTCTGAAAAGGAGATTCCATGTTTAATGTCTTGAATGACATTTCGTGTAAAGACCCGACCTAAACTAGGGTCTACACCTAAGTCATTAACTCTAAATGCATGAAAATAGTATTCGACGCCCTGGACATGTAAATTTAAAACAAAACCTCTTTGAAACAACTCAGAAGAACAAGTTTATAAAAACCATAAATTCATTAAAATAGTCATAGGATACCCTATAGTCAAAACATAAAAGCTCAGTAAAACATGTACACTTATCATGCCCCTAAATAGTTCATGCAGAAAGAAGAAATTTAAAAGACTCTAAACAGAATAATGCAGCGGGTCCCATGGCCATCTCCAGCTCGTCCGATCACCCATCTCAATACAATCTCGTAGTATCTGTGGTAATCCATAGTGGAAAGGGTGAGTTTTGCAACTCAGTAAGGATCCCCCAACTCGGGGTACAGACATGCACCAAATCGTAAGCATCAACAAACAAGCATGATTAATAGCACAATCGAAGGGTTATCATAACCCGAACTCCTAGGTAACAAATCAGGAAGCTCGTCCTTAACCTGCACCACGCAGAGCGATCTAGAGATCGAAACCTAAAGACCAATAGTCCACATGAGTCCTCTGACTCTAGGGCAATTTGGGAACTGACTCCAGGCCGAGGGATCTAGCGAGCAGAGTTACATGTTTTCTAACAGGCCCCTTCTTCGCGGTGAGAAGTGGATCAGATACAACTCACCAAGAGCATTGTAGCCCATACACATACCTGGAGGTTCCCTAGGCTACTAGTAGATGGTTGTTAGAGCCGTGAACCTGGTCGACCGACCATCCACGAAAGTCCTAACTCAAGGGTGTCATCCCAAGTTATAGTGTGAGCCTGGTACATCATCTTCCACACTGGTCTACTAGTACCTCTCTCCGTCCAGTGACTCGATCAGGCCTAATCGAGGCATCAAGAGGTGTCAAACACAGGCAAGTCCATAACAGGGGAACATGCGATCTAACATGCAATAACAATCACAGGCAAGTCCACAATAGACGAACATGCGACCCATCGTGCAAAATCAAACAATATGCATAGGATAAATCATCAATGGCAATAGACATTTTGCATGCTCTCAATACAATCAACACATGCATACAATCACATAAATCATGCTACAATCATGACAAGCAAATTAATACCAACAATCCAATACATGTATTAACCACAGGCCTCGAGAAAGGGGTAAATGATCCCTTACCTTGGCCAATTCACTAACAACTCAGAATCCACTTAAATCCAGAATATCAAATTACGAGCCCTAAAATGAAAAAATTGGTCAAAACTGACACCTTAGACCATCAAAATCGAATCCAAAATATCAAATTTAACAAATAGTGAAGAATCTAGAAAAATGTGGCCCAACAGCTACATGCGCCTCACAAACTGGGCTCGAAGAACAGAAAACAGTTCGGGTTAAATCTGGTCAACATAAAAGTCAATGAGTAAAACCTACCATTTAAGCCAAAACCAAACAACTTTAATCCATAACCTAAATGATTTAAAACCTCTAGCCAAACAACCTTAAATTACAACTCGAATGGCTTTAAACCACAAACCAAACAAGCATAATCCACAACTTAAATACCCATAAACTAGAAAACAAACAACCTCAATTCTCTACTTGAATAACCATAACATTTTATCCAAATAAGCTAAAACTCCATTTAAATCAGCTTAAACCTGGAAACAAACACTTTTATCCATTACTTGAATGACCATAAGCCAACACACAAACATGCTTAAACCTCTATTTAAATACCTTAACACTTACAACCAAACAGTCCTTATTCCTCATTTAAATAACTTTATTTCAACTTAAAATGATTTTAAACCCACACCCAAACACATATTTTCTTCTCCCTTGAGACAACAACTAACCCAAGCTTCTTCTACACTCTGCAATGGAAGCAACTAACCAAAACAAAAGAACTTACTTGCTCCAGTGATGAATGACTTGCGGCGGTGAGATCAGAATTCGGCGGCGGCAGCGTTGAAACTCAACTCACAACGAAGAGACCAACGGCAGCACTTGCGACGCAACTCATCGCTGCAATGCCGACCTCGCGAACCCACGCTCCTCGACGCAGACACAAGTAGACCCAGGCTACTCTCCTTCTTTGCGAAGACAAAGATGACGACGACGGCGATCACAGGCTATTTTCGGCGACGGAACCCATGAACTCGCGGCTGCTTCTTCGACCTACAACGACGTGTGAACAACCTTTACACGCAGAACTTCGAACCCACTAGGAAACTCGACGGCGCGGCTTCGATTTCATGACAACGATCTTCAAACAGCGGCAGCAGTGCTGGTCAGAAAATCGAACATGGCGGGCGGCAGTGAATAGTGCACAAAAGACCTAGGGGTTCCAATCCTCAAAGTGACTTAAATACCCAAGCCTAAAATGACCAAAAAGCCCTCATTTAAGACATAACTATAAAACTGCCACATTTCTCACTAAACATGCATAAATCCTAGGTTATTATAATTCGATTGATGAGATAAACCGCAATTGAAAAAACATCTACCCAATATTTTAAAGGCACACCAGTTTCAACTATGTGGCAGTGTTTTCTTTCAACCACTCAATTTTGTTGAGAAGTGTAAAGGCAAGAAAATTGATGATGAATTCCACTCTTTTCTAAAGCAATTTTAAGAGAAATGGACTGGAATTCATGATGCGTTCTGGGGTAACAAATAGCTAAATGCTTTAAGTGTGGTTAGTTCGCACTTCACGCAAGTATACGCGGTCTGCAGCAAGTAATAAGTAAATTATCGATCTCCACGGGGATTAAAAACTATCCGAGGTGATGTTTAGAATTGAATTGTAAATTACACCAATATGATTTTGAGTTGGTTCGTAATTGAATCATAAAGGTAAGAAAATAGCAAGATAAGTAATATTGATAAGATAATGCAAGACTAAAATACTCATGAAATTCAGCAGCAATGTAATATACAAGAAACTTGCAGTAAGGGACTCTATCATACTATGCCTTACTAACTTCTGCTTCTGCCTTTGTTTAGCATCCAGTCCGACTTCCGCCGCGACTAGATGTAATTACGAGCTGGCGCTAAGTATGTGATAGTTATGCGTTTATACCTAAACTTCGATTCAAATCATCACAGATGTAACACTACCTATCAAACATGCAAAGTAGACTTAGGTTATTTCCTCTTCCGATTTACAACCAATTAGTTAGTGTGGTTGGCCGATCGACACTCATTATTATATTGATGTACCTAATCTACATGCTCTAGATAAACTATAACGAACCAACTTCCTAAAATACTCTAATGGGGAGTTACGTGTGCATGTATTTAAAATCCTCTAAAATCAATTCAATGACCACATGCAATTTACCAACGAAAGCCTCGAAAAATCATGAAAACAGTACTGATAGTTCGAAAAGCATACAAAACGTAGTTTGGGATCCCAATTGTTCAAAACAAATACAATCCAACAGAGTTTAAAATGTAAAACATAAGGTTTGAACAAGTAAAACAATACGGAAGAGAAAATGTCGACACCGTGTCCATGATCGATCCAACTCCCAGCCTAGCCACCTCAGGATGGATCAGTACCTGAAAATGTAAAGGGTGAGTATATTGAAATATACCCAGTAAGGAGCCCCACCATGGGGTTGAGCATGCAAACAGAAACAAGTTAGAAAATACGACAACTGAAGCTAAGTGCCTTGCACAAGCATGCCCGGCCCCCAAGCCAGTCACGAGCAAACAATGTCACATAACGGCGTACAAGCCGTGAGCAAGATATGGCTAAATTCCAAGCAATCATCTGAACACTGTCAGAGCAGGACCACGAGTGAAGAGAACATACAAGTTTCCTAACCTTCGGGTCAGGACACGTCTCATACCGTGTCTGAAGAGACAAACATAATTGTCTCGGGGTAGCCAGACCTTGTCAAGGACCTACCAACTGAATCAGCGGAGACATACACGAATGCCTCGGGGTGGCCTGACCTTTCAGGGACCCGCCACGCTTCTGCTGCGCAACTTTAATAGCGTATCAATAGGGACAGACCCAAATGCCTCTTGGTAGCCTGACCTACATCAGGGACCCACCATGCTCCCATTACGTAACTCTGATAGCATATCTGTAGGGCATACACAAATACCAATAAAGTCACCCGACCCTGTCGGGGAGGACCACGAGTGAGAGAAAACACACAGGATCCCTAAACCTCGAGTCAAGACAGCAGAGACCCGCCACGCTTCTACTACGTAACTCTAATAGCATATCAACAGGGACAGACCCGAATGCCCTAGGGGTAGCCTAACCTACATCAGGAACCCACCACGCTCTCGTTGAACAACTCTGATAGCGTATCCGTAGAGCATACATAATGCCAATAAAATCACCTGACCCTGTCAGGGAGAGCCACGAGTGAGGGAAACTGCAGAGTCCTTAAACCTCGAGCTCGAGGTGCCATCTACTAACCCCAGCATGCGGGAGGACCGACCTGCCTACAGACAACATCCCAAGAAAATGCATGCAGGCTCACCAACAGGCATTCCTCTGCGCCTTCATCTGTCCCAGTGGCCTTTTCCAATAGTATCAGGATCAAGCAAGGCATGACCGGTTTCCCTTGCAACGTACTAGGCGGGTAAACTGATGGGACCATACACATAGCATATGAGGTTCCACGAGTACAACCAGAGAGATATAACTAGAACTAGAGTCACACGAGATCTAGCCTAGCCTAGGTGAGTGCACCCGGCACACCCGAGGGTTGGTGCGACCCACAACGTGTGCTCAACAACCAAGGAACCCGTTGTTCCGCACACAAGGTGACAAGTGGATGAAATCTTTGGTCAGATGTAAGAGTCAACCCATAGGTTAGTGCAGCTCATCCACATGTCTCGAAGCAAAGAGGATCCATATCCTCGCTTGGTTCCTAAGGGGTACTATCGAGTCACAGCAACAATAGATATTGATCACGCAAACACGAGTCCTAAAAATAGGTGAGCTAGCTGCTCCTCTAGGTGGTCAACACGATAACTGGGCCTAGTTATTCTAACGTCGAACATAACAAAATATGAACGAAACCTTAGGCGACAAACCAGAGAAACCGAGCATATAATCATGGCAGCACGTGTACAGTCAAACATGGATGGAACCGACAACGTAGAACATGCTTAAACTTAAGTCAATCCAATGCAAACGGAAGGTTAAATAGATAAGCAGTTCATCACGTATATGAGTAAAAGATACAAATCGGGAAATGATGACACGATCACAAGAACACAACAAACAGGGACTTAACCGTTACGAGCTACACACGATTCCATGCTACACGAGTAATAATCAGTTCAAACAGTAAATTACAACGCCAACACATGCATGAAACAAGTCATCCAACATTCGATTCACGTGAATCCTAACATGCCCCAAATCACATGATTTAAGCCACAAACCCAGTTCATAATGAAGCTCATTACCTTTCCGACAACTTGACTGGAACACCACAAGAACTCACAAGCTAAACTACTAGTCGAAACGATGAAACCTGAGAGCACCTAAACATAGCAAAATGAGTAAAAGTCAATTAAACGAGCATTCGAAGCCAAACTGGACAAAATGGAGCTCACCACGTGAATGGGGTCGAAAAATTGAGCTGGCGACGTGTCGCCAGAAAATGGCGGCAGTGGTGGCGGTGCGTGGCCGACCGGCGGTGGCGTATCGTCGCGGTACCAAACAAACCTTACCTTGTTTTCTTCGTCTCTCTCCCCCGATCACGGGTCTCAGATTTACAAACAGACTCCTCTAGCTCCCAAAAACTACAAATAAAGAAATAGATCTAAGATGGGGTTTTTAGCATTCACTGAAAAACTCCATTGATGGCTATAAGAAGGTAAGACTCGGAAAAAGAAGTTTACCTAAGAGAAAAAAAATGAAGAGAAAGGAGGAGGAAGAGCTCGATTTCAAACGAGCTCCGCTGCTGAGCTAAAACCCACACCACCGAACTCGCGGTTGCACAAGATAGGTTTGCAAGAAATAAACTAGTGGTTGAGCCGGTGGCTGCCACTTCTGGTCATCGTCGGTGAGTAGAGAGCGAACAAGAAGCTTCGCAGTAGGCAGAAGTATTTACCAGAAAGAACAAATCAAGGGAGCCCTCACCGTCGCTTGCTGGAGAACGTCGTAGCAGAGGAGAGCAAACTGTGCATTAGGAGGACCACCACTGCCAAGCTGACATGTGGCACGAGGTGGACGGCTGAGATTGAAAAGATGAGGGGTTAAGTGGCACAGAATGGTATAGAGAAGAAGGGAGAAAACGTGGCTGCTAGTTTTTTAGGGAACCAATTCTAAAAGGATAAATATGTGTATATATATATATATATCAAACCCATTTTCCATTTTTAAAACAAGAAAACCCTAGGCCAATAAGCATCCCTTAAGATTACCCAAAAATAGATTATTTTAATTCCCATTTTGAAATCAATAATGAATAAATAAGAGAAAACATTCATTAAACTTTCACTATGGATTAGAATTAGTAAAGAGTTGAGATAACAAATAAACATAAGCTTTACAATTATTTTCAAAAACTTCTTTATTGACTAGTTGACTAATCTCTTAAAACATTATAAATTTAGGGGTGTTACATAAACCCTTCCAGTTTCTTCTTACAATATGGTGTACTAAAATTCACTTTATCTTAGCTTTGCCCTAATGACGTTAGATCATGATACAGATAGAAAACATAAAACACAGCATGGAAAACATATTAGACTTATATTATTGAAGTAAAATGAGTCTAACAATAAAAGAAAAATAAATAAACAAAATATCGTCGTCTCTGTCGAGTCTCTGAACTCCTCTCAAAAGATAGAACCAGAGAAAAGACCTTCACTCCTCTCTATTACACAAACAATCTATTTATAGGACTAGGTCGTCATATCTCCAAATCTCCCAAAATGGCACGAATCAATCTTCGCGATAATTTCTCGTTTAATCCTTGCCAAATGTATTTTGATTTGTCTAAGGTAAGAATCACGTGATTTCAGCAATCTGTCTCTTAATTTGTCTGGTTAGTCAACTTCTCATTGTCAGACGATTCCTTCCTTATTTACTTGAAGTGCTTCTAGCCTTTGTTTTCCGAGTTTTAATTGCTCACAATTGCGCATCTTGATTCTCAACGTCGTACTGCCCTGCTAGCACTAACCCTGCGAAAACAGAAATCAGCATAATTCCTGAAAAATCCGTGCTAAACGTGCTATTATGGTTGTTTTCCGCTTAATAATTGATATCTTGCTTTTTACTCCTCCAATGCGTAAGCATTAGCGAATTACACATTTTTATTCCTAATTTCGCCTTACTTTCAATAATTTTCAATTAATAAGTGCGAACAATGATACGAAGTTAGGCTAAAATCTAACTTTATTTTAGAGTCATCAAACCCCCAAACTTGAATCATTGCTCGTCCCGAGCGATTCTATTATTGGTGTAATAACTGCTAAAGTAATGCAAATCATAATGCTGCGTTCTTCCTCTTGCTAAAAAAATTAATCTTTAAATATTATTGCCTTGATACACGAATCGCTTAATCATTCCAAATCATCATTCACTAGGATCCTAACAATCTCATCTCAGTTCTTCTCCTCATTCCCTTAGTCCAAAGTTCAACTCCTAGTTTGGAGACTTCTGCTCTATTGTAATTCATTCAACCCCTATCATCTAAATCTATTCAAATCATTCTATCCGAGGCTTATTTATTTGGGTTCCTTTGAGTAAAATATTCTGTTTGGCCGCTAATTGGTCTTGTAGCATTACTAGCAGAATACTTGGATATTCCACGGCTATTCGCTCTTCTTGTCGTTTCATTTTTACCCAAAATGCCTTAAGGTTTTTTTTTTTTTTTACAACATATTAGATTCGCATATTCTATTTGCAAAGCACTGCATAGTGCGTGCAATTCTTAATTCCCACCCCCAAACTTAAAGGCTTCATTGTCCTAAATGAAGGTGAGTTTTATCTCCCTCAAACTTAGATGAATCTAAGGTTCTGAATTACTTCAAACTAATCGGTCTCCTCCCACAAAATTGTTCTATGTCCTAAGTTAACAAGTATCCAGCCCAAGATGATTTTTTTATTAACTTGCGAATGATGGCTCGGGGCAAATTAAATATCAGCGTATCAAAGGCAATTTTTGAAAGTGCGAAATCAAAAAGCAAGATTCTAACTCAGCATTGGTCAAAGCATAAACTTAAGTAGTGAGTAAAATGAATGAATGATTACATTAATTAGTGAGTATGTAAAAGAAATCAAAAGATAGGGTCAATAGGGACAGGTACTTACTTTTTCACTCTTCATCTTCTGAATCAGAGCTATCAAAGTCGGTGGAAGAGATAATGTCTTGGAGATTCGGGAAGATAGGTCTGCGGACTTGCTGTTCCAAACGAGCCAATATGGCAAAGACTATCCTGTCTTGTTTCTTCATGTAGTCCACAAGCTTCTTCATATTGTTGTCTAGCAACCAAAGGCTTCTTCCGAATTTTTCTCGCATTGTCTTCTTCATCTTTTTCGAACGAGTAGACACTTGTGGGTGTGTAGACGGTCCTGCCTCATCTGTCAAGTTTGCATGTTTAGACGCAAACTCAACCATGAGGCGCTGGATACTGCTATCCACTTCATCAAGATCACGCCCAAATGGTGTGAATCGAACTCTCTGCTGCTTGGCGATAATCGCCTCAACTTTGTCTGCTTCCTCTCTGATTTTACGTCGGAACAGGTCCTCCAACGTAAGATTTTTTCTTCTTCCAATACCTCGATGATCGTCTAACATAGGTGTTTTTCCTTCCTGTTGCATCCTCATTTCTTCTTCTGCACGAACTACTGCACAACAGGTCTAGAGGTGCCTGCATTCGCGTTCCTTCTTTTTCTTCCTCCATTAAAGACGTCAATCCTTCGAAATACCCTGAGGGTTCTTGACTACCTATCCTCACCATTTGACGTGGTGTTGAAGTAACAGCTCTTTCCTCCCTAGGAACCTTCGAAGATTGCCTCACTGCTGTAGTACGTTCTTCCATCCTTTCGACTGGGGCAGTCACTTGCCTTCGCATGGGTGGTCCAGCTTGTGACTGTCCGTCTTCACTATGCACTTATACAGTGTCTATTGGCTCAGGATCCTGATTGAGGTCTACTTCTCTCTACTGCTCCATTCTAATCTGCCACCATCTTCTATATGTGGTTGCAAGTCTTCACACCATGGTGCAATTTATGGTAAATTGTAAGGTAGGAGTTTTTATTTTTTATTATTTTTTTTGTTGAGAGATGATGGGTAAATAAAATCAGATTTTAGAGGGTATTTAAAAGTCAAAATAAAAGGGTATGACGATCAAAAATTGCAATCGTCATATATGGCAGGGCGACGATTGGATTCTTAGCAGCCATGCATTTTCTACACACTGTTAGATCAAAATTCCTGTGATCCTATTGCTCGATATCCGTCTGTAATTAATGATTGATATGATTGTAAATAGAGATTCGCTGAACTTATTGAAATTTAAAATTGCAAAGAAATAATGAAAATTAAAAACAGCTAAACATTAAATTCAGATAATCTTCTCGCATAAGTAAATAGGAAATATTTTAACTTAGCATGTGTGGAGCGAAATTTAAAGGATACCGATACACTTTGGCTCCACTCGTGCACTCGCGCGTTTATACTTCAGTCAATTCGAATGAAGATATTTCGCGCTGAACATCCGCATTCCAATAATACTTAAGTCTTTGCCCATTAACTGTAAACTCATTACCATTTACCTCGTTCTTGATCAAGGTTGCTCCGCCTGGTTTTACCTGCGTAATATGAAATGGTCCAAACCACTTAGATCTGAGCTTTCCTGGAAACAAACAAAGTCTAGAGTTAAATAAAAAAACTTTCTGTCCAACCTTGAAAATTCGAAGAGTTAGCCTTCGATCATGCCATTTTTTCATCTTTTCCTTGTACAATTTTGTATTTTCATATGAAAAATGTCTATGCTCCTCCAAATTGAGTAATTGCATCATTCTAATAGCTCCAGCTTTCTGGAGATCAAGATTTAATTTCTTTAGTGCCCAAAAAGCCTTATGCTCTAGCTCGATCGATAAATGACATGCTTTCCCATACACTATTCTATAGGGCGACATGTTCAATGACATTTTTAACGCAGTTCAGTAAGTCCAAAGTGAATCATCAAGTCGTATAAACCAATCCTTTCGGTTAGGTCCTACAACTTTCTCAAGAATATTCTTAATCTCGCGGTTTGAGATTTCAGCTTGTCCATTGGTCTGCGGATGATTAGGGATGACAATACGATGCTTTATGTTATACTTCTGCAGCACATGCGACATTACTCTATTTATGAAGTGTGTGCCCTCATCACTTATTAGTGCTCGCGGTGTCCCAAACCTTGTGAAAATGTTCCCATGAAGGAATCTAATGACAGTTTTAGCATCATTTGAAGGTGTTACGACCGCTTCAATCCATTTTGAGACATAATCAACCACTACCAAGATATACATATTTCCGTGCAAAGGGGGAAATGGGCCCATGAAATCAATTCCCCAGACGTCAAATAATTCAACCTCTAAAATGGAAGTCGATGGCATTTCATCCCTTTTTCCTACGTTTCCTTTTCTTTGGCACTTATCGCAGGTCTTTGCACAGTGATGTGCATCCTTGGATATGCTTGGTCAAAATAGATAGATTGAAATTTTTTTGCTGCGGTGCGCATTCCTCCAAAATGTCTTCCATACGGTGATACGTGGCATGACTCTAGTATTGCATTCTTCTCATGTTCCTTTATACATCGGCGTATTATTCCATCAGCACATTGCCAATATAGAAATGGTTCATCCCAGAAATAAAATTACGAGTCGTGGAAAAATCGCTTCATTTGTTGTCTTGTAAGATCTGTTGGGATGACATGGCTTGCTAGGTAGTTGGCAATATCGAAAAATCAAGGAGCATTCTTCTTTTCTACCAGATTGAATACAAATACTTGTTCATTAGGGAATTTTTTGGATATGTTGAGCATTGATGTATCAGGTCGTTTATTATCTAATCGAGATAGATGGTCTACTACAACATTCTCACAACCTTTCTTATCCTTAATCTCTATATCAAACTCTTGTAGAAGTAGAATCCATCTGATCAGTCTTGGTTTTTGCATTAGCCTCGCTCATCAAATATCTTATAGCAGCATGGTCGGAGAACACAGTCACCTTGGATCCTACTAAGTAAGAGCAAAATTTTTCTAACGCTTAAACCACTACTAAAAAATCCTTCTCAGTAGTTGTATAGTTTTGATGCGCTTCAGTTAAAACCCTACTGGCATAGTAGATGGGATGGATCGGTTTTTCTCCCTTTTAACCCAAAATAGCTCCCATCGCATAGTCACTAACATCGGACATCAGCTCAAATGGCTTTTTCCAATCAGGCGATATCATGATAGGTGCAGTAGTTAGAGCCCTTTTCAATTTTCCAAACACTTGCAAGCAGGGTGAGTCAAAATTAAAGGGACAATCAGCTTCTAAAAGCTCGCACATAGGTTTTGCTATTTTCGAAAAGTCTTTAATAAAGCGCTTATAAAACCCAGCATGGCCTAAGAAACTATGCACGCCCTTCACATTCTTTAGTGGCTCCAACTTTTCTATTGCTTCAATATTTCCTTGATCAACTTCCATTCCATCCTTAGAGATTTTATGTCCAAGGACAATTCCTTTTCTTACCATGAAATGACACCTTTTCCAATTAAAGGCTAGGTCTGTTTCTTCACAGCGGTTGAGCACTTTTTCTAAATTTGCTAAACAATCAGAAAAACTATTCCCAAACACCAAGAAGTCATCCATAAATACCTCCATGATGTCCTCGAGCATGTCAGAGAAAATAGACATCATACATCTTTGAAATGTAGCGGGAGCATTGCGGAGTCCAAATGGCATTCTTCTGAAAGCAAACGTTCCATAAGAGCCGGTGAAAGTGGTTTTCTTTTGATCGTTTGGATCAATTGTGATCTGGTTGTATCTTGAATATCCATCCAGAAAATAGTAGTAATCCTTCCCTGCGATGCGATCAAACATTTGGTCTATGTAAAGTAAGGGAAAATGATCTTCCTTTGTGACTTTATTCAATTTGCAGTAGTTCATGCACACTCGCCATCTTATAACTGTTCGTGTTGAAATCAGCTCGTTTTTCTCGTTGTGAATGACGGTGGGGCCTCCTTTCTTGGGCACGCATTGAATTGGATTGACCCACTGGCTATCTGATATGGGGTATATGATCCCAGCGTCAAGCCATTTTAAAATTTCCTTTTTCACTACGTCTTTCATGGGAGGGTTCAATCGTCTTTGATGTTCCACAGAAGTCTGAACATTATCCTCTAGAATGATCTTGTGCATACAGAATGTAGGACTCAAGCCTGTTATATCTGCTAGAGTACATCCAATTATCTTTGTGTGCTGCATGAGGAGTTTCAATAGTAACTGCTCATGCTCTGATGTTAGTTGTGAAGATATGACAACTGGTAATGTCTCGTTCTCTTTAAGATAGGCGTAATTCAGATGCTTAAAGAGAAGTTTTAACTCTAGAATTGGAGGTTCATCGATTGGAGGGCTCTGTGGTGAGTTGCCTTTTGTTCCTACATCGAGCGCTTCATAGTAATGCACTTCGTTTATCGCTTTCTCCAATGCATCATCCTGTGAATCCTCTACTTCCTCTGTATTATTGACAGTGGTCAGCATCTCCTAATGTTTTTCGGTCATGATTGCTTCATTCAATAACAATTCCAATTGACTGATATTCAAAGTTTCCTCCGTGTCAGGCTGCTTCATCGAATCGAATATGTTGGACTGAATCTGCTGATCGTTCATCCTTATCGTGATTGTTCCTTTGTAATGATCTACCAATGTCCGTCCAGTTCTCAGAATGGTCATCCTAGAATAATTGGAACTTCTAGATCTGCTTTGTAGTCAAGAATGATGAAGTTTGTTGGAAAAATAAACTTGTCAACCTAATAGATATATCTTCGATTTTTCCAATAGGGCGAGTTATAGACCTATCAGCTAGCTGAATTGTTACTGTTATGGGCCTTGCTTCACATATTCCAAACTTTTTGGAAATTGATTGTGGCATTAAATTGATGCTAGCACCTAGATCACAAAGTGCTCGCCCAATATGATTACTACCAATCTTGACTGGAATGATAAAATGCCCAGGATCGACCTATTTCTTTGGAATTTTATTCTGAATAATTGCGCTACATTCCTCGTTTAATGCTACTACCTTGAATTCCTCGAATTTGCTTTTTTCCTTAAGTGCATCCTTCAAGAATTTCATATAGTTTGGCATTTGTCGAAGCGCATCAACCAAGGGAATGTTGATATGAATTTATTTCAAAATATCCGTGAATTTCTTTAGTTGCAACTCGTTTCCTTTGCGTCTGATCATTTGAGGGTATGGTGGTGGTGGTGGTTGGTAAATAGGTAATGGTTTCGCCACATTTATCGCTTCCTTTGCTATAGATGATTCTTCGTCTGCGCTCTTCACTGGTTGCTTCCCTGTTGATGGTTCCGTTGGGGCTTTTGTTCTCTGATAATTCCTAATTTCCTCACTATCCATCAAAGGTTTCCCACTTCTTAATTTAATCGCATTTACTTGCTCCTTGCCATTCCACCTAGATCCTTCTGTGTCTGAAGGTAATTGCCCTAGCGGTTTTTTATATCCACTGCGATTTGGCCTAATTGCTGTTCTAGCGCCCTAAGAGTTGCTTGTTAAGTCTTCAACGAGGTTTGATGCTCCATCGTAACCATGTCATTCTTCACTGTGTAATCCTTTAATGTTGAATCTGATTGCAGAGCTTGCTGATGGTTACTTCCAAATCCAGATTGCGTAGGTGTGTGTTGCTTTGTCTTCCCCACAAGAAATTTGGGTGTTGTTTCCATCTGGTATTATACGTATTTGAATAAGGGTTATATTGCTGTCGCAAATTTGCATTTCCAACATAATTGACAGACGTTGTATTTTTACAACATAGTTCGTACAAATGATCGCCTCTACAGAGTGCGTAGAATTTGGGCGTTGATTGCTCAATTGCCAATGCGTTCTAGAGTGCAGTCATTTAAACATTTTTCAAAGTTTTTGTCAGCGTAGCCAATTATGCTTTTATGGCGGTCATTTCACTTAGCTAAAATTTACCTAATGTTTATCTTGGTTTCTTCCTTGGCTCATCTTAGGCGCGTGATTTTTAGCCGTTGTTTCGATGATTTTGTAGGCTTGATTATATGTTTTATCCATCTGACATTCTCCTACTGTTGCATTAATAATAGCCTTGTCCAATTCCCATAATCCATTGTAAAAATGTTTGATTTGAAGCGTATAAGACTGACCATGATACAGACATTTTGCTATAATCTCCTTGTACCGTTTCCAAGCTCCTCCTATAGTTTCATCATCTTCTTGTCTAAAGCTAGTGATTTCATGCCTAGAATTTATGCTTCTTGCACAAGGCTTGTATTTTGCTAAAAAGCTTTCAACATTTGCCTTCAAGTATAATTACTTGGTAGCGTGTTTATCCAGTATCTGGCCTTATCCCGTAAGGAATATGGAAACATAAACAGTCGAGTATCTTTCAAAGAAATACCGACTTCCTGGTTAGTGTCACTAACAGCTAAAAAGTTACGCAAATGTTGATGCGGATCTTCTGAAGGAAGTCCTCTAAAGGCTCATTGACTTTAAGCATGTTATACATATTATTAGTCAATACAGGGCGTCTACCTCCATCGTTAGGTCTAACCATACCTGGATATGCTATATGATTGAATTCTCCTTGTTGAGTTCGTATGACTCTATCACTTTCATCTACCTCCTATGCTAGAGGCAGGTTAGGATTTAGTTTTGCATTTGCTCCAAGTTCTGCACCCGCTGCTGCTGGTTGATCCATCACTCTAGGATGATGCTGTGCCATGGGATCCATTCCTCTGTGGTTTCTCCTTCTCTATTCGTGAATCCTTCTTTGAAAGGTTCGTTTAGGTTCTAGATTAAACACAAGAGTTACGCTCATACACCAATCACACAAAAATGTTAAAACAAATGAAAAACTGCAAATATATTTATTTTTTATTTATTATTTTTTATATTCTAAACACTCTCGTCTCAAGATAATTTTACACAGTCCCCAGCAATGGCGCCAAAAACTTGATGCATTCTACGGTAGCAAATAGCTAAATGCTTTAAGTGTGGTTAGTTCGCACTTCAAGCAAGTATGCACGGTCTGCAGCAAGTAATAAGTAAATTATCGATCTCCACAAGGACTGAAAACTATCTGAGGTGATGTTCAGAATTGAATTGTAAATTACACGTATATAATTTTGAGTTGGTTTGCAATTGAATCATAAAGGTAAGAAAATAGCAAGATAAGTAATATTGATAAGATAAGGCTAGACTAAGATACTCATGAAATTCAGCAGCAATGTAATCAACAAGAAACATGCCGTAAGGGACTCTATCATGCTACGCCTTACTAACTTCCGCTTCTGCCTTCGTTTAGCATCTAGTCCGACTTTCGCCGCGACTAGATGTAACTACGAGCTAACGCGAAGTATGTGATAGTTACGCGTTTATTCCTAAACTCCGATTCAAAGCATCACAGATGTAACACTAACTATCAAACATGCAAAGTAGACTTAGGTTATTTCCTCTTCCAATTTACAACCTATTAGTTTGTGTGAATGGCCGGTCGACACTCACTATTATATTGATGTACCTAATCTACATGCTCTAGATAAACCCTTTCAGTTTCTTCTTACAACATGGTACTAAAATTCACTTTCTTCTAACTTTGCCCTAATGAAGTTAGTTCATGATACAGACAGAAAAAACAAACACACAACATGGAAAACATATTAGAATTGTATTACTGAAGTAAAATGAGTCTAACAATAAAAGAAAAACAAATAAACAAACTATCGTCGTCTCTGTCGAGTCTCTAAACTCCTCTCAAAAGATAGAACTAGAGAAAAGACCTCATCTCCTCTCTATTACACATACAATCTATTTATAGGACTAGGTCTTCGTATCTCTGAATCTTCCAGAATGGCACGAATCAATCTCTCGTTTAATCCTTGCTAAATGTGTTTTGATTTGTCTAAGGTAGGAATCCTGTGATTTCAACAATTTGTCTCTTAATTTGTCTCGCTAGTCAACTTCTCGCTGTCAGACGATTCCTTCCTTATTTACTTGAAGTGCTTCTGGCCTTTGTCTTCCAAGCTTTAATTGCTCGCAATCGTGCGTCTTGATTCTCAGCATCGCATTGCCCCAGTAGCGTCAACCTTGCGAAAATAGAAATCAACATAAGTCCTGTAAAATTTATGCTAAACGTGCTATTATGGTTGTTTTCTGCTTAATAATCGATATCTTGCATTTTACGCCCCCAATGCGTAAGCATTAGCAAATTACACCTTTTTATTCCTAATTTTGCCTTACTCGCAATAATTTTCAATTAATAAGCGCGAACAATGATCCGAAGTTAGGCTAAAATCTGACTCTATTTAAGAATCATCAGTCATCTAATCCCCAAACTTTAATCATTGCTCGTCTCGAGCGATGCTTTCATAGGTGTAATAGCTGCTAAATAGTAAATGCTAATCATAATGCTAGCTTTTCCTCTAGCTAAAAAAAAAAAAAATTCTTTTAGATGCAATTTTTTTATTATGACATACTCTTAATCATCCCGTTTTTTCTTTCACTTGAGTCCTTCAATCTCATATCAATTCTTCTCATAATTGCCCTTAATTCAATGCACACCCAATGGCTTAGACTTTCTAACTCTAGCAAAGGTCAATCAACCCCTTTTTGGTTAATTTCAGTCTGTTCAAATCATTCTGTCCGAGACTTATTTATTTGGGTTCCTTTGAGTAAAATTTTCTGGATGGCCGTTATTCCATAGTCTTAGCATGGCTCGTTTGACCATAAAACGCTACATCTAAGTACTGAAATATTTTAAGCTTGCACTTGATTGGGTGGCCAGCAGAATACTTGGAATAACCACGGCTATTCGCTCTTTTTCCATTTCATTTTTACCCAGAATGTTTTGATTTTTATTTTACTTACTCTTTTTTTTTTGTTAGATAACATGCTGAGCTATGCTCTTCACATATCACTCCGCAGGCTTGCCCTCACCCCCAAACTTAAATTCTTTATTGTCCCTAATGAAGGTGAGGCTTAGTTCCCCCAAACTTAAATTAAACTAAGGTTCTCAATCACCCTGCTTCAAGCTTTCGATTTTATCCCCAAGGAAATGTACTTTTTTCTAAGTTTAAAAAGGATTTGTCCCAACGTGATCTCATTAGGAAACTAGTAATCGACGTCCCAAGGCAGATTAAATTTTAGCGTATTAAAGATAATGTTTTGAAATGAATAATTAAAATGCAAGATTTTAACACAGCATTAGTCAAAACAGAATACTAAAAATGGAGAATAAAATGAAGAGATTGATTATATTAACTGTCCAAGAGCCAGTGCGTCGAATAACGCACTATCGCACTCTTTTAAGTATTTCATAAACTCTCTTATATTGCCGGTGAGTTTTTTAAGGCAGCACACTAACTTTTCATTCTTGCTCTTCTTCCTCTTAGGTGGACGAGTCGACACTTAGGCATGCGTGGCAGTACCCGATTCTGCTGCCTTAGTGGTAGGGTCTGCAAAGAACTCTGCTGTTAAGGGCTCAATGGTCCTATTCATCTCTTCTAGGCTTCCTCCCAACGATGTCAGTCTTGTTCTTTTACGATTGGCAAGGCCTACATTTTCTTCGTCTTTGAGTCAGCGTCGAATCAGGTCCTCTAGTACTGGTGTTGCTCATTTGCATCCACCTGGATGCTCTTCCACCATCGGCACATTTCCTTTCCGATGTGGCCTTTCTTCTCTTTCACAAACGGCAGCCACCTCAACAGGTCTAGAGGTGCCAACGTCTGCATTTCCTCCACACTTTTCTTTCCATGCTCTGTTGACTTCTTCCATCTTCCCGTCAAACTCTTTCATGTCCCTCTCCTCCATCGAAGGAGTCAAACATTCGAAATACCCTAAAGTTTCAAAACTGTCAATCAGCACCATCGGTGGAGACCGTCGTGGTACAGACGTGACTGCTCTTTCTTCTCTAGGGACTTTCGAAGGTTCTTCTTCTTCTGCATGCTCCTCTGATCTTGTGGGTGAAGCAAGGGTTAGCCTACGTCTTCTGGCTGGCGGCTGTTCAACTTTAGGATCAGCGGCTGCAGGCACAATGTTGACTAACTCGGGAGCCTGTGGTGGATCAACTTCGCCTTGCCCTTCCATCCTAATGCTCTACCACTTTCAGTAGTCTGTTGCAAGTCTTTGCACCATGGTGAATTTTTTGCAATTTAATTTTGAAAAACTTGGTAAAGAAAGTAAATGGTAGTGAGGTTACGAAGAAGGTAATCCTAGGTTATTTAACGATGGGATGAAAGGGTAGGATATTTAGGGCAAAAATCGTCGCATTGCGTCAGACCGACGATTGAATTAGGGCGGCCATTCATTTACTGCGAACCGTTCGATTAACGATCCTGAAATCAGACTACTCGATATTCGGCAGCAATTTATTGATCGGAATGATTGTGTCTAATCCCCACGTGTATAGAGAGATTTACCAAGATAATCAAATTGAAAATTGCAAATTTAAATAGACGAAAATAAAAATAAACAGTAAAATAACTTCTCAGATAAGTAAATAGGAAATATTTAAACTAGCATGCATGGAGCAAAAATTTAAAGCTACCAATACGCGTTGGCTCCACTCGCATACTTGCACCCTCATTCTTCTGTCAATGCAAATGAAGATATCATACGCTGAACATCCTCATTCCAATAATGCTTAAGTCTCTGGCCATTGACTGCAAACTCATTCTCATTTGACTTATTCTTAACCCAGATTGCTCCTCCTGGTTTTATCTGCGTAATTGGGAATGGTCCAGACCATTTGGATCTAAGCTTTCCTTGAAACAAACAAATTCAAGAGTTAAATAACAATACTTACTGACCCACCTCAAAAGTCTGAGGAGTTAGCTTTCGATCATGCCATTTTTTTGTCTTTTCTTTGTATAACTTTGCATTTTCGTAGAAGAAGTATCTGTGCTCTTCTAAATCAAGTAATTGCAGCATTCCTGCAGAACCAGCTTCCCGAAGATCAAGGTTCACTTTTTTAAGCCCCCAGAAAACTTTGTGTTCTAACTCGACTGACAAACGACATGCCTTTCCATACAAAATTCTGTAAGGCGGCATGTTCAATGGAGTTTTGAGTGTAGTGCGATAAGCCTAAAGCGAGTCATACAAAGTCTAGTCTTTTCTGTTAGGTCCAACAACTTTCTCTAAAATGCTCTTGATCTCGCGGTTGGATACTTCAGCTTGGCCATTGGTTTGCTGATGATAAGGAGTTGCAATACGATGCTTAATGTTGTATTTGTGTAGCACATGTGCATTGCTTTGTTTATGAAGTGCGTTCCCTCATCACTGATTAGTGCTCGCGGAGTACCAAACTTTGTGAAAATGTTCATGTGAAGGAATTTTTATAACAGTTTTAGCATCGTTGAAAGGTGTGACAATCGCCTCAAACCATTTGGAAATGTAATCAACTCCGAACAGGATGTAAAAATTTACGCGCGAAGGGGGAAATAGGCCCATGAAATCAATTCCCCAAACATCGAATAATTCAACTTCCAAAATTGATGTTAATGACATTTCGTCCCTTTTTCCTATATTTCCTTTCCTTTGGCATTTATAGAATGTTTTCCAATAATGAGGCCCATTCTTGAATATGCTTGGCCAGAAATATCCTGATTTAAAAATCTTTACTGCAATGCGCATTACTCCAAAATGTCCTCCATATGGTGATGCATGGCATGCTTCCAATATTTCATTTATTTCGTTTTCCTCTACGCATCGTCTTATCATTCCATCAGCATTTTGCCTAGACAAAAATGGTTCATCTTAGAAATAAAATCGAGTCACATGAAAGAATCGTTTGGCTTGCTGTCTTGATAAATCTGCTAGGATTACATGGCTTGCTAAGTAGTTGGCAATGTCTGCGAACTAAAAAGAATTCTTATTTTTAGTTAGATTGATCATAAACAGCTGTTCATCAAGAAATTTTTTGGATATATTGATCATGGTAGAATTAGCTCGTCTATTCTCCAATTGAGATAGATGATCTGCTACCACATTCTTGTAACCCTTTTTTATCTCAATATCGAACTCTTGTAGAAGTAAGATCCATCTGATCAATCTTGGTTTAGCATTTTCTTTACTCATGAGATACTTTATTGCCGCGTGGTCAGTAAAAACAATCACTTTCGATCCTACCAAGTAAGAACAAAATTTTTCTAGTGCGTAGACCACAGCTAGAAGCTCTTTCTCAGTAGTGGTATAGTTGAGTTGTGCGTCATTTAAAGTTCAGCTGGCATAGTAAATGGGATGGATTAACTTTTCTCCTTTCTGTCCCAGAATAGCTCCTATCGCAAAATCCCTGGTGTCGCACATAAGCTCGAAGAGTTTTTTCTAGTTAGGCGATATCATAATAGGAGCAGTGATTAGGGCCTTTTTTAACTGCTTGAACATGTACAAGCTTCGTTTATCAAAATTAAAGGGGCGCTCAGCTTTTAGGAGCTCGCACATTGGTTTTGCAATTTTTAAAAAATATTTAATGAATCGCCTATAGAAACCATCGTGGCCTAAGAAACTTCGCACTTCTTTCACTTTCCTTGGTGGCTCTAAATTTTTAGTAGCTTCAATCTTTGCTTGATCAACCTCCATTCCAGCCTTAGAAATATTATGTCCAAGAACAATTCATTCTCTAACCATGAAATGGCATTTTTTCCAATTAAGCACAAGATGTGTTTCTTCACAACGTCATAACACCTTCTTCAAATTCCCTAAGTAGTTGGAAAAATTGTCTCCAAACATTGTAAAATCATCCATGAAAACTTCCATGATATTTTCCAACATGTTAGAAAGAATTGACATCATGCATCTTTGAAAAGTTGTTGGAGCATTGCAGAGTCCAAAAGGCATTCTTCTGAACGCGAATATCCCAAAAAGGTAGGTGAAAGTAGTTTTCTTCTGATCCTTGGGATCAATGGAAATTTGATTGTAACCCAAATATTATCCAGAAAGCAATAATAATCTTTTCCTGCGATACGACCCAGCATTTGGTCTAGATAAGGCAATGGAAAATGATTCTTCTTAGTTGCTTTGTTCAACTTCTAGTAGTCTATGCATACTCGCCATCCTGTCATTGTCCTTGTTGGGATCAACTCATTCTTTTTGTTTTGAATGACGGTGGTGCCTCCTTTCTTCGGTATGCATTCAATAGGACTTACCCATTGGCTATCTGATATAGGGTAAATTACCTCTGCATCTAGCCACTTTATGATTTCCTTTTCCACCACTTCTTTCATAGCGGGGTTCAAACATCTTTATTGCTCCATCGAGTTCTTGGCATCTTCCTCTAGAATGATTTTATGCATACAAAATGTAGGACTGATACCTGTTATGTCTGCTAATGTCCATCCAATCACTTTCGTGTGTTGCTTCAGTAATTCTAAAAGCAGTTTCTCTTGGTCTGGGGTTAGCTGTGATGAGATGACAATTGGTAAAGTCTCTTTTTCTCCAAATAAGCATACTTCAAATGCGTGAAGAGAGGTTTCAATTTGAGAATCGGAGGTTCTTCAATTGACAGGCACTGAAGAGAGTTAACTCTTGTCGTAACATCAAGTGCTTCGTAATAATAGATCTCTTCATGCACAGAATCTTCCAACTCATCATTCTGTGTTTCTTCCTCTTCTCGCTTCGCATTTTTGTCACTGTTTATCATTTCCTTTCTTTACTCATTCTTGATTGCCTTGTCCAGCAATACTTCCATCTGGCTAACGTTGTAACCTTCCTCTGAATCGGTCTGCTTTACGAATAAAAAATGTTGAACTGGATCTGTTGATCGTTCATTGTTCCTTCGGGCACATCAACTACAGTTCATCCCACTTTTAGAAAGTATCTCTTTAAAAAGATCGTACTTTTAGGTCTGCTTCATAATCAAGAATAATGAAATCTGCTGGCAAGATGAACTTGTCGACCTGAACAAGATTGTCTTCAATTTTTTCAATAGGACGAGTAATTGACCTATCAGCAAGTTGAATTGTGACAGACGTGGGTCTTGCTTCACCAATTCCAAATTTTTTGTAGATCGATAGAGGCATAAGGTTGATGCTTGCGCCCAAATCACATAGCGCTCGTCCATTGTGATTGCTACCAATCTTTATTGAAATGGTGAATTGACTAGGATCGACTTCCTTCATAGGGATTTTATTTTAGACGATCGCATTACATTCTTCATTTAATACTACTACCTTGAATTCTTCATATTTATTTTTTTCACTAAGCTCATCCTTAAGAAATTTCGTGTAGTTCGGTATTTGTTGCAGCGCATCAACTAGGGGAATGTTAATATGGATTTGCGTCAAAATGTCCGAAAACTTTTCAAATTACGATTCTTTATTCTTCCTTCTGATCCTTTGAGGGTATGGCGGCGGAGGTGGTTGGTAAATAGGCAATGGTTTGGCCACGTCCGTTGCATCGTTTGCTATTGTAGGATCCTCGTTCGCTTTTCATGTTGGTTTCTTTCCAGTTAATGGTTCTGTTGTAGGCAAAGTTCCCTGATATTTTCTGATTTCCTCACTGTCCATTAAAGGTTTCCCACTCCTTAATTCAATTGCACTAACTTACTATTTTCCATTCCACCTGGAGCCGACCATATTCGATGGTAATTGTTCTAGCGGTCTGTTCTTTAGATCTACTAAGATCTGGCCTAATTGTAGTTCTAAAGCCTGAAGTGTTCCTTATTGAGCTTTCAGTAGAGTTTGATGTTCCATTATCACTACGTCATTCTTCACCATGTACTCCTATGTGCTAAATCTGGTTGATGAGCTTGCTGATAGTTACTCTCAAATGTAGATTGCGGCAGCATGCGCTGCTGTCCAAATTGGTTAGCATTGTTATTTTGCCCTCCCCAAGAAAAATTTGGGTGTTGCCACCATCCAGCATTGTACATGTTTGAATAAAGGTTGTTCTGAGGCTGTGAATTTATGTTACTAATGTACATGACCGAATTTGCGTTTTCAGGACAGAGCTCATACACATGGTTGCCTCTACAGAGTGCACAGAAATTGGGAGTTGTATGATTAATAACCGATGCATTCTAGATCTTCTGTGGTGCGGTCATTTGAATATTTTTCATAGAGTTGGTAAGCGTAGCAAGCTATGCTTGCATATCAGCCATAGTACTAAGCTTAAATTTATCGAATGGTTTATTTTGATTTCTTCCTTGACTTAACTTAGGTCCGATAGTTTTGGCAGTTGTTTCAATAATTTTATGTGTTTCATTGTACGTTTTCTCCATCAGACATCCTCCCGCAGTTTCGTTGAGGATAGCCTTGTCCTGATTGGACAACCCATTGTAAAAATGTTCTATTTGAAGGGTATAAGACAAATCATGGTATGAACACTTCAATGTAAGCTCTTTGTACCATTTCCATGCTCCTCCTATGGTTTCATCGTCCTCTTGTCTAAAACTAGTGATTTTAAGCCTAGAGTTCATACTTCTCGAAGTAGGTAAGTATTTTGCTAAAAAACTTTCGACCACTTGTGGCCAAATATAATCACATGGCAGCATGTTTACCCAGTGTCTAGCCTTATCCTTTAACGAATAGGGAAATAGAAATAGACGAGTATCTTCTAAAGAGATACCATCCTCCTGGTTAGCATCGCTAATGGTTAGGAAGGTACGTAAATGTTGATATGGATCTTCTGAAGGTTGACCACTAAAAGGTTCATTGACTCTAAGCTTGTTATACGTATTATTAGTCAAAACAAGCCGCTTACCTTCACCATTAGGTCTAACCATACCTGTATATGCTGCATGATTGAATAATCTTACTTGAGTCTTCATGACTTTGTCCCTCTCATCTACTGTCTGGGCGAGGGGTAGATTAGCATTGAGGTTTGCATTTGCTCCAGCTTCTGTACCTACTGCTACTGCTGATGGATCGATTACTCTAGGGTGATTCTGCGTTATTGGGTCCATCCTTCTTTAAATTTCCTTCTCTACTTATGTCGTCTCCTAAGGAGGTTCCGTTCAGGTTCTGGATCAAACGGAAGAGTTATGCTCATGTACAGTTCACACTCGGATCTTGAAGCAAATGTTTCAAAAAAAGAATTTATTTTTTTATATTCTAAACAATGTCGACTTAAAATAAATTGACACAGGCAACGACGCCAAAAACTTGACTGCGGAAAACCTAGTTGCCTCGTGTGCAATAAACTTGAACTCGTGCAAGTATATGCGATCTGCAATAAGAAATAAGTAAATTATCGATCTCCATAGAGACTGTGATTTATTTAAGATGATGTTTAGAACTGAACAGAAATAAATGAATGGTTGTTGTGATTGATTGGGTTAAATGGCATAAATGAAATAAAAACAGTTGTAAAACAGATTGTGAGAGAATAAGGCTAAACACGAGTACTCATGGAAAAAATTAGCAATACGTTGCAAAGAAACATGCGGTAAGGGGTACTTATCATACTACGCCATTCAAACTTCTACTTCCACTTCCGTTTACCTCAAGCCCGACCTTCGTCGTAACTTGATGTAATGATCAGCCGGCACTATGTATGCAATAGTTACGCGATTATTCCTAAGCTCCGATTTAAAGTATTAAAGACTTAATACGAACCTCATGAACATGCAAACTAGACTTAGGTTATTTCCTCTTCTGATTTACAACCTATTAGTTCGTGTAGATGGCCGGTCGACACTTACTGTTGATATTTGCTCCTAATTAACATGCTCTATTTACGCCCTTCCTATTTCTTCTTAACACATGCTAAAACTAATCACTTTTTCCTAATGTTGCCTTAACGAAATGAGATCATCATACAAACAAGAAATATAGATAATGACATGGAATACATGTTGAAGTACTATTGCTTAAATGAAATGAGTCTAATAAGAAAACCAGAGAAAACAGTGTAAAACTCTTGGTTTCGAAAACTCTCTAAACCTCTCTCTCTTAATCTTTATTACAGAGGTCTCCTTTTATAGTCATCCTTCGAATCTTCCAGAATAGGCAAGGATCGATTGACACGATATGTTTCCTTGTATGAATTTACCAATTATGTTTGCTTGTTTAAGGAAAGAATCTCGTGATTTCAGCAATTTGTCTCTCTAGTGTCTGGTTAGTCAACATCTTGCTTTCATTTGATTATTTCCTTATTTCACTTATGGTGCCTTGGCGTTTCTCCGAACGTTGCGCCGCTCGCAATGGCGCGTCTTGATTCTTAGTTATGCATCACTTTGCATCGTATTTTCCTGCAAAAATAATTTATCAGCATAAGCTTTGCTAAATATGTGCTAAGTGTGCTAATTTTACCATTTTTTGTGCTATAATTCATATCTCTCAATTTATTCCTCTAATGCATAAGCATTAGCTATTTTCACCTTTTTTTCATTATATTCATCTTTCTCGCATTAGATTTTCAACAATAAACTCAAACAATGATCTAAGAGTATCTATATTTCTGACTTTATTTGAGATTGGCACGCCATGAGCCTTGATCAGCGACGAGGGTACACATTTTATCAATAGAATTATGGGTAGTGTTCTCCAAAAGTACAACATCAAACATCAAATAGCCACACTGTACCACCCACAATCCAACGATCAAACAGAAGTATGCAATCTCAAGATAAAAAACATTCTTGAGAAAGTCGTAGGACTCTCGAGGAAGGATAAGTCTCTGCCACTAGAAGACTAATTATGGGCATACCGAATCGCATTTAAGATGTTGCTAACACATCTCCGTATAGAATATGCTTTGGGAAATCTGGCCATCTACCACTCGAATTGGAGCATAAGGCATTTTGGGCCTTTAAAAAGCTTAATTTGGACCTTAACAAGGTGGGCCCTGCACGGATGCTACAGCTGCTGGACCTTGAGGAACACAATCAATTCACTTACGAAAATGCAATGTTGTACAAGGAAAACACCAAGTAACGGCATGATCAAAGAACTTTGAATTACGGCAAGATGTTCTATTGTTCAACTCACGTTTAAGATTGTTTCTTGGAAAGCTTAGATCCAAGTGGTCTGGTCATTTCACATTGTGCAGGTAAATTCAGGAGGTGCAATCAAAATAAGAAACGAGAAGACTAGAAGTGAGTTCTCCATGAATCACTAGAGACTTAAGCATTACAATAATGAAGATATTCAACGAAGAATATTTTCATGGACATTGGCCGAAGAATGATCAAAGTGAACAAGCTTTAAGGAATGAAGTATCGGTACATTTAATTTTCACTCCAAGCATGGTAGGTAGAATTTTTTCCATTTACTTACTGAAGAATCCTAAATTTTGTAAGGGTAGTGTGTTATTTATTTCCATTATAGTATGGAATTATTTTTTCTTTTAATAGGATATAGAACTCTTTGATTTAGTTAGCTTCAGGTAGACTAAAATTAGTTTTGTGTGGGAATTTAGAATTTCAAACTTCAAACCAAATCAAATCCTTATCATGATTACAATGAGGGCAGCGAACAGACTAGAATTCATTCCCGTTAAACCAGACGGTTAATGGCGTAATTAATGACTGCGTGAGAACTGACAGAATTGTTTGTCTCCTTCACAACCATTGGTCTGCCCAAAAACTTTTGACTTTCTTAACTAGAGACTTTCAAAAACCCTACCGCTCATTTGACAACCTTCAAAATAAATAGACTTTCAAAACCTCCTATTCCTTAAACTTCCATCGAATTCTAATGGCAATGAAACGAGCTCGCAATTGGGCAAACGAGTACACCCAAAGATGGATTGCTAGAAGACAAGAACGCGAAGGATAATCAATAACTCCTTCTAGAGTCGTTGCACCTATTGGTCTTCCAAGTGTAGAATGACAAGGAACAACGAGAGCACCAACGGAGCGGCACGCACAGAGGAATATAGTCGAACCACTAGCACTAGTGTAAGAAAGAAGAAGAAGGAAAGAAGAAGAGACTCCAGTCAATCGTGGAGAAGATCGAACTGTCACTTCAGTACCTCTACGACGACACCCGATGGTGCTAATTGATAGTTTTAAAGCTTTGGGATATTTCTAGGGGTTGACAAGGTCAGAAGAAGAAAGAGACATAGCCGTTTGGGACCATCTAAACCAAATGCTCGATAAAGAGTGAGAAACAAACAATGGAGCAGGCACCTCTAGACGTGTTGAGGTGGCTGATGAAGAGAAGGAAGAGGAAGGTGAGCAACACTAGAGATGACCTGGAAAGGAGAAAATGGTCGAGATGGAAGACCAAGAAGAGAGAAAAAGATTGTAGGGAGAGGAAGCCCGGCAAATGAAGAGTTCATCGCTCGAGGAGATTGAGACGGATTAGGAAGACAAAGAGGAAGAGTAAACTTCAGCAATTCCACAAGAAAGGAAGGCTTACTCGACCTACGCTAAAAAATGTGATAAAAGTATAGGCGAAGCGCTTGCATGCCTAGTCTTGTGCATCCGCCTGCCGAACTTACCTGATATCCTCAAGGCTACGAGAGAACCAGCATCATCTGATGCGGATGATGATAGCTCTATATTAGGTGGTAACTAAAAAGAAGTTCATGTCCATCTCCCTACTATCTTTACCTTTCTTTCTTGTTTTTTTTTATCACTTTAAATAATGCATTATTTAGGCCTCTTTTGTAAGGACCCGACCCAAATCAAGGTCTGAACCTAAGTCCTTAACTCTAAATGCATGAAAACGACGTTCGACATCTAGGGCATGTATAAAAATAAAATCACTTCAAATCGACTGTTTACAAATAAGTTTATAAAACATTAAATCCATTAAAAGAATCAAGGGGTACCCAAGAGTC
>JBBMKA010009208.1:13294-36733 GCA_037833695.1 Sechiopsis laciniata | reverse complement strand
TATGGAAAGAACTTGGAGACCAAGTTTGTAATAGGCTATAAATAGAGAGTTCTTTCATTGTGAATTGTAGAGACAATTGTAGAGCAAAAAAGAGTGAAGAGAAGAAAAGTTATGTAGAGAGTTATAGAGAAAGTTTAATTGAGAAATAAAGGAAAGTATTTTAGAGAAATTGTCGTGTGTATTGTCTCTCCAATCTCGAACCGAAAAGCTTGCGCGATTATTATTTGAAATCTAGATCTTACAATTTCAATTCCTTTCTCAACAAAATGCACTTCCGCCCTTCTCACTCTCAACCACTCCAACAAGGATTCTGTGCCTTTTGGTTGTCATTGTTGAAGGTTTGAGGTCAATCATACACATTGGTTTCATGGATCTGTTAATAATTGACGATTTGGAAAAACATAATTGTTTGGTGTAATTGTTTGCTTAGACACCGTTTGATGATAACCATTTAGTTTTTTGTTTTTGAAAATTAAATTTCTTTTATCACAATTTTTCTACCATTGTTTTAGCATCCCTACATGAAATATTTGAATTGCTTGCCAAATTTGAAAAACAAAAACATGTTTTTGAAAGCTATGTTTTTCTTTCTTCCAAAACATGGCTTAGTTTTTTAAAAACATGTGTACTTAGTAGATGACATAACAAGAAAATTCAAATGTATAAGTTGCATTCATAGTCATAATTTTGAAAATAAAAACTAAATGGTTATCAAATGGGATCTTAATGTGTGATGCTGAAGATGATTACTATTTATAGTAGTATCTATTAACTATGAACGTAGATTAACATTTGGAGTTATTGGATGAAGTTGTAACTATAACATGCTTTTATGGCTAATTTTGAAAATCATGGATAGAACGGCTAACTTATAGCTTTTGTCGCAGCTTGCTGACTGTCGAGTACGAGAACAATGTAATGATCATTAAAGTTGATACAGATGACGAATATGAATTTTCGCTCGATAAGCAGGTAAAAACACACCTGTTCTTTCTCAGTTTCTCTCTTATCCATTTGCTCGGCCTCTATACTTCAAAGTTGTCATAAAATAAAGCATTCTCATCGACATGCTCTAAATAACTCATCCATTATATGAAAATCTGGTTGTGAAGATATTATATATCTTTGTTCTCACCCATATCTCTAGAAAGGTGGGCTGCCTACAATTTTCTTCATCAGCCCGGCTTCAAATAAAGAAGCTATCCACACAGAAAGTCTCATTCCGATTGAGATGATGCGAGATATCATCGATAAAGATGTGTGAACTGTGAAGAAAGAAGCTTTAAGCACACCTCATCAACACTGCTGGAAATTGGGGATTCATAATCTGTGCTAGACCATGTTCTTTCAAGCCTTTCATTGAGTTTATCGACCACCTGTAAGTCAAAATTTAACCAACTTGTGCTATATTGCGTTCTTTCAAGCCTTTTATGGGAATTCGAACCAACGATCTCTTAGCCAAAGGTTCAAATAGCAGAAAATATAGTAGCAGGTTAGAAAATCTTCTAGTATTAGTATGCTCCCACCATTTTGTAATGAAAGCAGAAGTATCCTATAGGAAGTATGATATTGTAGCAACAGTTCCACCAACAAAGTTTTAGTTGATTTAAATTTTTTACTCATGGGTTCAAAATTTGCTGATTCTTGAACTATATCTAGACTATTGAGATATTGTTGGTTGGTTTGGTAACCAATTTAGTCCGTTTTCAACTCATTGGAAGTCGAGTTGAATAAATCTACGTCTACCTTAGTAACAAACCTGTGATCTCGGGATCTCGTGCTGAAATTTTTAGTAGGGAATCTCGCCTTTTGAACTATCGTTGAACAAGAGTGTTAGATCTGATTCCTTGCTCTCTTGCCCTCCCAATGTAAAGATTTGCGTGGCAAAAAGAAACTAAAATAACTCTCAATATAAGAAAGAACAAAAGAAAAGCAAAGAGATATGTAGTACAAGCTAAAGTGAAGTCCATGCAATGAGGAATATCTCAAAGAATAAAGAAGAAAACTTGAACACTAAAGAAATCAAAGAGAGAGATAGTAAATAAGGCGGAATTGCACATGGTTCATTAAGTAAATGGTTTAGGAGGAATAAATTTTCTCTCCTCTTTTCTAAAAGAATTAATTTTGGATGCTTGCATTTCAAGTCTACTCTTCCTTTTGCTTTTTCTTGCACAATATGCATTAAAAAATCAAGAATATAATTTTTTTTACTCAGGGATATAATAAAATATTGGTGTATTAGATATGATTCTTTGAAGTGAGGATTCAAACTTATAACATCTTGATCTTATATTACTTCATGGTGGTTGAATTATGCTCTGTTGGATGATTTATTTTTTCTTCATCAAAATATGTTTAATAGTTACAACTTAATTAAATAAGTTATAATATAAAAAGAAATGAGAATAAGTTGACAGGTGAGTGAAATTTGCAACTGACATTATGTAGTATTCTTGTGGGCGTTTCAATTCTTTCTGTGCATCTTATGCAAGTTTTTAATTTGTGTGGGTCTATTTTTTTGAAGTAGAAATTAGTGTGGGTCTATTTTTTTGAAGTAGAAATTAGTGTGGGTCTATTCTATTTGATTGCAATAATAATAGAAAAACTAAACTCAAAGGCATCTGGTAAGTTTTTTGAAATGATATTTTCAAAGGATGAGGTAGTTTTAAATTTTATTTAAAAGATTATTCAAGTTTATATATATTTTTTCAAATTCCATTAGATATCTCATGAAAACTCATACAACTTGAGAATTCATACTCTTAAAGGTCAATTTCATTTAAAAAAAAAAGTATATATCATTATTTGTCAACATTATTTTAAAACTTAACCGGTGAACTTTAGTTTTTTTTTTTTTTTTTTTTTTGAGTTTAATTACACGTGAAAGTGGAGTAACTAGCATCCTTAAACTTTGTTAGAGTTGGATTGATAACATTAATTGTTTTTACCCATACTAAAATATATTGCCAAAAACTAGAATTTTGATAATTATCGTGAAGTGACTTAGTAGTCAAAAAGAGGGTATTACTGCTCTAAAATAATATAAGAATTAAATATCAATTTTTTTGGGTTCGAATTCGTTAGCATAAAGTTAAAATAGATTAACACTAAACAGGATAACCAACTGCGTCACCGATCCATTCAGTTAAAAAAAACATTGATGACATTAGTATAGTTTATAACTATGAAATTAATGGTTTATATTTTCCTTCTCCAAAGAATATTAACATAAAAAAGTACTAAAATATTATTGATATGCCATGTCAAGTTTTCAACATTTAATATCATTCATTAATATCGTTATAATTAATATCAATCTAAGCATAATTCAATTTTTACCAAAACCATTAAGATTTGCATGTTCAGCTTGAGTGTTGAATTGGGTAATGAAAATAAACATTTATTACCAACAATCAACAGTTATATAGATACATTTATGAGGAAGAAGTTATGAGTTTTTGTTGAACTAAAAGACAAATGAGAGTGCAGGGACATACTATTTATTATTTATATACATAAAGCTCACCTTGAGGCTAGAGATTCTATACTTCTATTCTATACACAACAATTAATAAAAGTAGAAAACAGAGACTTGTATTCTATTCTTCCTTTGGCTGGGGGCAAAAAGGTGGTTCTCACTCTGAGGTTGAAAGCCTACAAAAATGAGAAGAAATTGCTCAAATCAAGCCAATTCCACCCTCAAATCACTCCCATTTCTCAACTCTCTTTTTTTCCCAATTCAATTCCAAAATCATCACTAATCAAGCTCCTTCCATGGTTTCCATTCTCTTTCTTTTTCTTCTTCTTCTTCCTAACTCTCTTTCTGCAAATTCATCCTCCATTGCCACTCTGCAAAACCATCCTCTTAAGGTAATTCAAACAATCACTATCCCCAATTTACCCTCCATTCATTCTTCTTCATTTTGCTATTTAAACTGTCTTCAAAATCATAATAGTTCCATTTTTCCCCAAAAATAAACAAAACCTTCAAGGGGTGTTTGTTTGCCATATTTAAGGAGGATTTAGGTGAAGGATTTACTAACTTCTATTCGAAAATCTATATCCAAACGAGTTTTTACTAATTTTTTCCCATTTTTACTTTTAAAAATAACTCATCATTTCTAATCTAACTAGTCAATCATTTATAACCATTCATTTCTAATGATTCATTTCAAATCAATCAAAATAATTCACTTTTAACTACTTATTTTTAATCATTTCTTTTTTAACTACTCAAAATAACTACTTATTTTAAATCTACATCCAAAAAAGATTTTGACTCTAACTCCTCTACACAAAAACCACATTCAGACAAGTTTTTGGCTAACACTCACAATTTTCAACTACTCATAATAACTCATTAAACTAAATCCTCTTTAAATACGGTAAACAAATACCCCCTATGGTTTTTTGTGAAAATAATTCTGGGTTTGATGTCAAAAATTGATCTTTGGACAGCATTATGTTGTTTACATGGGAAGTGGGGGAAGCAGCTATGGAGTTGATGGCCAAGCAGCAGCTCAATTGGATTACTTTCAACTGTTATCTTCTGTAATTCCAAGGTCTTTTTTTTTTTGTCTATATTTTATGATTAACCATTGATTTCTTCAAAAATTGATCTATTTTAGTGGGAGTTATAATGGGGTTTGGTGGTTTTTTTATTTTTTAATTAGGAAAGAGAGGCATGTGGTCCACCAATACCACCATGCTTTCAAAGGCTTTTCAGCCATGTTAACTGAGGAAGAAGCTTCTTCTCTTTCAGGTAAAGTTTTTGTTTCCTATGTTTAAGCCTTTCTCATTAGATTTTTGTTTGGTAACTTCAATGAATACCAAAAAAAAAAAAAAACAAACAAATGTGGGGCTAACTTCACTATTAGAGGGAAAGAACTGTCTTTTCTTTGACATTATCCAGTTCCTATTCAACTTCATCACAATAAAATAGTAAAACACTATAGTAGTTAGGGCCTTTCTTTTTTTTTGTAATATTACTTTTTAAAAAATAATAATTATTATTATTATAACTCAACCCACATAAATTGTGCTCTTGAATTCTTTCTTTTTTCTTTTTTTTTTTTTGGAGTTCGAATTGGAGAGGGAGACCCTAACAAGAACAATAACACAATGATATTATTATACGTCTATGAATTAAAAGATCATAGGTTCACAAACTTTATATGAGAGTACAAGTATTCTCAAATAAGATGTGAGCCAAAATTTCAATTTTAAAGATCGAACTTGTGATTTTAAATTTGAATTGTATTACAATTAATCAACTAAGCCTACCACCAACCATTTCGGTTCTTCCTCCTTTTTATTTTGAAACATAAATCGTCTCCCTTACTTATTGTTGTTGTTGAACTAAAAATAATTAAGGTGTTAATTTAAATCTTAAACATAACTTAATTACTTTAAACTTACTAACTTCTTGGTAGCCTCAATATCAACTAGGTCAATCAAACGATAGATTGAATTTTGAGGTCTAATAGCTTGGTTTAATAGAATAATATGTAGATGAAAATTTTAAACTTATCAAAAATTTTATTAAATAATATGTTTTAATTCGTTGAATTATTTGTTCACGTTGGAAGATCTAGAACAATTTAACTTAATATTGACAAATAAAAAATCTCAATATTAAGTTAAATTGTTCTATATCTTACCATATGAACAAATAATATGATTTAAATTCAGGTTAGAACGTACCTTCTCATTCTATATGATTTAAAAAATTAAAAAAAAAGGTATCAAACCATATGGATATGGGTGTAATGGAGAATGGCGTAAAGAATTGTATGGGTAGTGAGAAACTAAACTTGACATTTGTTTGTGTATTTTTCAAGGCACTTTTCATATGTTCCACCAGCTTATCTCCCATTTGTTTATTTTCCATTTATTATTTGTGCGGTATATAACTAATAATAATTATATAAGGTCAATTGAGGGACAAATAACCTTATATATAAATAACAAATTAATGTGGAATCGAACAATCGCAGCACATGGCATCAAGATACACACACATACATGCATTTGGTTTATACAAAAAATGAGCACGTTAAGTTGGATATACTACAAGATCATATTGAATGTTTTAAATTTCCAAAACTATCGAAATTATTTTATATTTTAAATACAATGATATATCAAATTTTTACCAACAAACCAATAAGTGCACTAGTTCAAATGATATAAATGTGTATCATAATTTAGAGATTATATATTTAAATTAATATTTCCACTTTAATTATTGTTGAATTAAAAAAAAAAATCTTACCAACAAAAATATAGCTCTCAATTGGTATAAAATAGGTCATTAATACCTCTACTCCATATATTGTTAAGATAAAAATTATTTTTAAACTTTTAAATTTTGGTGCTAAACATATTTTATCTTTTGATCGAGACAAAATTTTCTTGGTTCTTTGTCTTTCATTTCACATTTTCTATCACAAAAGAAACTAATTTCTTTAATTCTTTTCCAATTATATGGCAAATACTTTTATCCTTTGGAAGATAACTTGTTTTTTTTTTTTTTTTTTTTTGAAGATATAGATTGAACCTTTCTTCGATAAAAAAAACTACAAAAAAAAATAATGTTAGAAGGATAAGAGAATTTCATTCAATTAGAAAAGGACATTGGTTCCTCGAGTATATATGAATGGAATCCCTTTTCTATATTATGGAGTAGGGGTGATTTCGGTTCGGTTTTTTTCGGTTTTGTACCAAACCGACAATCGAACCGATATCTACAATTTTCAAAAAATAGATCCGATCCAATATCCAATAAAGTATAGAACCATTTATTCGATTTTCCAATGTCCAAAAATGGATCCGATCCGATCCAATGTCCAATTTGTTTGAATATATCAAAAACAATACTTCTCATAAAAAAAGAAACTTTTCAGAAACAACTATTTTTTAAAAGGTTAGAAGTATTTTTAACTTATTGAAAATTATTTAAGGATGTTTTTTACTTGAAATAAAATTGAATTAAGGAAATATTAATGGAAGGAAGATGATTTTAAATGAATTATTGACAATATATATATTTCGGTTTGGATCGATTTTTATTGGTTTTTTAAAACTGAAATCTGAATCGATCCAATATTTTCGGTTTTTTCAAATTACAAATCAATATGTCTAACTTTGTGTTAAAAAATCGATCTGATCTATTGGATTGGATTGGTTCGGTTCGGTTCGGTTTTTCAATTTTATCTTGCACCTCTACCATGGAGATAAATTTGATAAATATGTGTAATTTGTTATAGGTAGTAAATTCTACTATCCCTATTTTAATTTTGACAATTTTTAATATTTTAATATTTATTGATTTAAATCGGTTTCACTCAATTATTTTTAATTAATTTAACTTCAAACCATCAATTTGTGAATTCAAATGTCGCAACTAAGTGGAATGTCTATTCCATATTTTGTTATATTTAAATATTTGTTTTCTAAAGTTGTGACTTTTTATCGATCATGAAAAATCCTTATAAATATATATGTTTTTTTCTTCAGAAAAAAGGTTATTGCTGTCCTTCTTTTTTTTTTTTAACAAAAGTTATTGCTATCATATACAAATAAAATATGTTATAATCTAAATCTACAACCTACAAAATTAAAATTTTAAAAAATACAAAAGAAAAAATATTGATATTGGACTACTCTAGCTACACTTAGAAAAAAAAAAGTTTATTGATCATTTTTTTTAATTCAACATTGAGGATTCCAACCTATAAATCCCAAGTAATTGAGTCATACAAATGTTATTAGAGTTTTTGTCGTAATTGAAAAATATTATATTATATATTACATCAAAATATTAACAACTTAAATGTAGCTTAACTAAACCAACCAATGAACTATGCAACGTGAATATAGTTAAATAAATTTTAGAAAAATTGTATTAGTTGAACTTTTCTCATTAAATAATTATAGATGTAGAAAAATTTTAAAATATTTGCATCCACGATCATTAATAAATTTTAATATTATATTATAAATACTCATTAATATAGTATTATGTATTATTATGTAACATTAATATCAATGATCATAGTTGCTAAATTTTTTTAAAAAGTGACTATATTTATAATTATTTTAGTTTCTTTAAATTTATTTTACATTAAATACATGAGGTATCCTATTCATGTAAAAATGATTTGACTTTTTTATTCAATTCATCATTTAACTTACATCATCATCAATAATACATAGATAGTTCTTTACTAAATTAATTGGTTGTATTTTTAGATTTTATCAAATTAAATGGATTAAATTTTAATTTTAAAAATGGTAAGAGTTAAATTAAAATTTTTGAAATCACAAAGATTAAATTTTAATTTTTAAAATGTTAGAGATTAATTTTTTTTTTTTTTTTTTTTTTTTTCTAATTCTACAATAATTGGAGTATGTAGATTCGAACTCATACTCTTTAGAGATGTCCATTTTCCCCATAAGGCTGGGTCCCTCGGGATCCGCCCCTAACGGGGCGGGGAACGAGGCTGTGGACGGGGAAAAATTCCCCGTGGACTAATCAAATAAAAAATATAATTATTTAAAAAATGTATTGTCCAAAAAAATATTTAAAAAATGTAAAAAAAAAAGAAAAAATCCCCGCGGAGAATCCGACCCCACCGGTGACCCGCCGGAGAATCCCCGCCCCGATCCCCAAAAAAAAAACAAGAATTTCTTAGGTGACGGGGAGAATCCTTAGGTGACGGGGAGGGAGAAGCCATTCTCCGACTCCACCCCACCCTGTGGACATCTCTAATGGTGCCATACTCGGCTTAACCATAGATGTTGATGAATTGAATTTTAAGATAGCCTTTTTTTTTAGAAAAACGTTGGCCAAATTTATAACTACTTATCCTTGTTATTGTTCCATTATTTGCTACAACGTGTTTTTTTTTTTTTTATGAGATCTATTTGCTACAACGTTTGTAATTGTAGAATAAAAAAATTGAAAAAATGTGGAGGAAACAACAGGTATCGATGGAATCGTGTCGGTGTTCCCCAATCCGACGCTTCAGCTCCACACTACGCGTTCTTGGGATTTCTTGGACTCCATCGCCGGCCTCCGCCCTCCGACGACGCTGCCGCCGCCGCATTCTTACACCAATTCAACGGATGTCATCGTCGGCGTCATCGACACTGGTAATTTCTACTTTTCTTTTTCATTACAATAAGAATCATGGGTTCTTGAAACTTCATCATGTTCATTAAGTTATAGCAAACCTTCGCTTTTCGAAAGAGACAATGGAAGAATCATTTTGGTTTCTGGATTGGCTCTGAAAGAAATTTGAAATATATGTTTGTTTCTTGTGGATTAGGGATTTGGCCGGAGTCTGAATCTTTCAACGACGAGGGGCTTGGTGAAATTCCTTCTAAATGGAAAGGAGTTTGTATGGAGGCACCTGATTTCAAGAACTCCAATTGCAACAGGTTATAGTTATTGTTTAAACTCTGTGACTCTGTCCCCTTTTGCCCTACACAATTTTTTTCATTCATTTTCGTTGCTGTATTTTGTTGTTTGAAATGCTTCATTCGAATCATTCATCTCAGAGAAACCATAGTGGAAACTGGAAAAGCTCCTGATGGGGGTTAAAAGTTTGTGTTTGTAGGAAGTTGATTGGTGCAAGATACTACAATGCCATAGAGTTCAATGGGAAAGATGGTCGAGCAGGCATCCCGAAGGGCACACCAAGGGACTCGCTCGGCCATGGGACACACACTTCGTCGATTGCAGCTGGAGCAAGAGTTCCCAATGCAAGTTACTTTGGCTTAGCAAGAGGGACGGCAAGGGGCGGTGGAACTGCATCTACACGGATTGCAAGCTATAAGGTTTGTGCCGGAGTTGGCTGCTCTGGAGCTGCCATTCTTAAAGCCATAGATGATGCAGTTAAGGATGGAGTTGATATTATTTCAATCTCGATCGGGATTGGTTCCCCTTTGTTTCAATCTGATTATTTAAATGACCCAATTGCCATTGGAGCATTCCATGCCCAACTAATGGGAGTTTTGGTTGTCTGCTCTGGTGGAAATGATGGCCCTGATCCTAACACTGTGGGGAATATTGCTCCTTGGATTTTCACTGTTGGTGCTTCTAATATTGACAGGGATTTCCAGTCCACGGTGGTTCTTGGGAATGGCAAGACTTTTCAGGTGAGATATTTCTTTTTAATGGTTTCTTAAATATGATTGATTACAAATTAGAATGCTGATTCCATATTTCTTTTTCAGGTGAGATAAAAGTGATTAAAGTATATATTTCGATTTCATAAATCTATTTTATACTATTTTACAGGGGACAGCTATAAATCTCTCAAATCTTACTAGCTCAAAGACTTATCCTCTTGTATTTGGAAAGAACGCTGCTGCTAAATTCGCACCCGTCTCAGAAGCAAGGTTCATAATACTTTAATCTCTTTTTAACATGAAACGTTAAAACTTGTATACTGTTTGAAAACAGTTTTATGTATTTCAAAAAAAAAAGACAGTTTTAAGCTTTCTAGAATAAAATTGTAGTGAAACCCAATCTTTTTTAAGATGTTTCCCTCATTTTTTTACATTGTTCTCATTCACGAATGATCAATTCTCTTAGAACTATTGAAGTTTTCTTCTCTACAGACTTTGTAAATTGGGATTTTAAATGTGTGATGGTATTTTACCTGTACAAGTTACTCCCATGAGAATAGCTCAATTGGCATAAAGTATAGACTAATTATCAAGTGGTCACGTGTTCGAATTCTCCCATCCCATTATTGTTGAATTCAAAAGTCATCTAGAACCGCCCTTGAAAGTAGTTTTGAAAAAAAAAAAAGGCATACATCTGATTTTGAAATTAGCTCCCATACAACATTTTTCTCTTTTTTTTTTCAAAAACTAAATAATTCTAGTATGGTACTGGTTACACGTTCCGAAGAAAGTGGCATGTCCCTTGCCTTTAACCTTTTCTATTGCATTAGATTAGCTTACCCTTTTCCATACATTGATTGCAGGAATTGTTATCCAGGATCGCTAGATCATGCCAAAGTTGCAGGTAAGATCGTTGTTTGCGTCTCCGATGACTTCAGTACTACAAGGACAATAAAGGAACTGGTTGTACAAGATTCTAAAGCCTTGGGGTTAATACTGATCAGCGATGTATCAAAAACTGTGCCATTGGATTCAAACATTTTCCCATTTACACAAATTGGGAATTCAGAAGGTCTCCATGTTCTTGAGTACATTAACTCCACCAAGTAAGCACCAGATTGAACCTTATGTTTTTTTCGGACATGTTTAAATCTTTATTCTGATATATAATATTTTTCTTCTTCTTTCATAATCACAAACAATACAGGAGCCCATCAGCCACAATTCTCAGAACAGTGGAAGTTCCAAGACTTAAACCTGCTCCAATAGTGGCTTATTTCTCATCGAGAGGGCCATCGCCACTTACTGAAAACATTCTCAAGGTCGATTTCTTTCTGAACATTTTTTTGTTCAAAGTACCATCATCATCGTTAATAGTGCAAATACTTCTGTACATAAATAAACGATGGACATTTGATTTACAATGCAGCCTGATATCATTGCTCCAGGAATATCTATTTTAGCAGCTATGGTTCCAAAGAGTGATGCAGATACCGGTCCAATTGGTAAGAAGCCCTCCAATTATGCGATGAAATCCGGAACGTCAATGGCCTGTCCACACGTAGCAGGTGCTGCTGCATTCGTTAAATCAGTCCGTTACAATTGGAGTTCTTCCATGATCAAGTCTGCACTCATGACAACAGGTTATTTTTCTAAATCCCGAGTTCTATACATTTCATAAATTACCATGCCTTGATCTGCCTGTACTTTTTGCATTTAGTTTCTTTGAAAGGGGCTTGATTCTTTTTTTCTTGATGTTTATGTCCATTTACAGCAACTATATATGATAATCAAAGAAAGTTCATGAGAAACAGCACAAGCAACCCTTCAAATTCACATGAGATGGGAGCTGGAGAAATCAGCCCCATAAAGGCTCTTAATCCTGGATTAGTGTTCGAATCTACAAACGAAGATTTTCTGCGTTTCCTCTGCTATTATGGCTATTCAAACAAGATCATAAGATCTGTGTCGAAACAAAACTTCAGCTGCCTTAAAACATCCAAGGAAGATCTTATCTCCAGTCTCAATTATCCATCCATCTCAATTGGCAAACTTGATAGAAAGCAAGCTGCCAAAGTAATAGAAAGAACTGTGACAAATGTTGGAGCCCCAAACACCACTTACATTGCCAAGGTTCATTCTTCAGTGGGTTTACTAGTGAAAGTAATCCCAAATAAGATTGTTTTCTCAGAGAACGTAAAGAAAGTGACTTTCAAAGTCTCATTTTATGGCAAGGATGCTCGCAGTGGCTACAACTTCGGGTCGATAACATGGCGGGACGGTGTAAATTCAGTTCGTACTGTTTTTGCTGTTAATGTAGAATAATATGATAGGATTATATATTTGTTTTCTCTCCCACAAGAAATAAGAAAGAAGGAATATGAATGATAGTTGTATAACATTTTGTTTTGACACCCATTTGTATTGTCTGTTGTTTGGTTTGTAACATCTGTAATAGAAATTTGTATTAAATAAAACATGGTATTCATATTCATTAATATTGCATTCTCATGGGTTTGCTTGTTTGTTTTGGAGTACTAGTTTGATTTTTTTAAATCATAAAGCTCTCATAAACCAGAGAGAATGCATCATGGAGATTGGAGTGTATTATAGAAAATAAAAAATAAAAAGTAATATATGATATTTTCAAGTGATTGAATATAGCTCAAAGATTCAATTCTTTTCAAAACTTTTTGGAGTTCTCCGATTCGAAACCCTCAAGTTAATTATTTCTTGAGTAATTAATTCAGGACATATATGAGTGTCTAGGTGTCTAATTGGGTAAAACACCAATTTTCGATTATAAAAAAATAAATTATTATTATTTTTTAAAAAAAGATTAATATTTCTTGGATAATCAAGTAGCTATTAGTCTTTTAAGATGTCATCTCCAAATTTTAAATTATTATTTTTTGCTATTATTTAATACGACTGATGTGGTGAGAAGACTTGCTCGGTGTGCTAGTGCCCTTGCTGTTTGGGGTCACCGTAAAAAAGGAATGTATGGGAAAGAACAGCTCATGTGCAGGCACAAATTCAAGAAGCGATCCATCAATTCAAAGATACTCATGCCTTAAAGGAGGAAAATGGAGAATTTACTTTTTGAAGAGGAGGTGTATTGGAAACAACAATCACGTGTGGATTGGCTGAAGAATGGACGCAATACAAAGTGGTTTCATCAATGTGCCTCGACAAGGCGTAGACGAAACTATATTGAAAAACTTCAACGGTTAGATGGTAGTTGGACAAAAAATGAGGAGGAGATGGAAAAAGAGTTGGTGCTTCAATTCAAACGTCTCTTTAAATCTAATATCGAGTAGGATAACCCTATCATCTCCAACTTTATTTCCCATGTGCACTCTACTCTCACCCCTAAACTTCTTAATTCTCTTAATTGCGTTTTTACTAGAGATGAAATTTATAGGCTGTGTTTGGGCCCCCGTTTATGCAAATGGCTGGGTTGGTTATAATAACCCAACCCATGTTTGCCCCACCGTTTATTATAATCGATGGTTACCTAAACCTATGTGTCCGTCTATCTAAACATACGTGCCCGTTTATCTAAACCTTACATATATTACTTTTTGTTACAATAACCAGCCCTTCAAACACCGTTTATCATAAACCCTGTTATAATAATCTGTTCCTCAAACACCGTTTATAATAACTCACCGCTTATCATAACCCACCGTTTATCATAACCTTACATCTATCATAACCAAGCTAGTGCTCCAAACACACCCATAATGCTTTGTCTAGTATGAGTTCTAATAAAGCTCTAGGGTGGATGGGTTCACCGCATCTTTTTATAAAAAGTACTGTCGCTGGTTGGCCATGAGGTGAGTTCCTATTGTCCAGAAGTTATGAATGGGGAGCGCTCCATTGAGGATATTAATATTACTGCTATTACTCTTATCCCTAAAAATAAGGTTCCTAAAATGGTGTCAGATTTTAGGCCTATTAGTTTATGTAATGTGCTTTACAAAATAATTTTGAAAACGATTGTTAAGGAAGTCTTACAAGTTGTTATCTCCCCACCAGAGTGCCTTTGTTCCTAACCAAAATATCACTGATAACTATCCTGGGGTTTGAGTGTCTTTGACCTGCGTTCCGGGTGCTAATATAAATGTACAATAATTAACTCGGAGCATAACTATTGCTAAGTGTGACTCAAAATTGCTTACGCGTAAATATATGCGGTCAGAATGCAGCAACTGATAAGTATTTATATTTTATCGTTCTCCACAGGGATTGATATCTAGAACTAATACTACTGAGAGTTATGTGAATAGAATAAATAATGGGTTTGAAGTTGTTTTGTGTGTTTTAATTATGAATGCTAACAATGACTAAACATTAATGCTAACAATAAGTAAACGTGAATGCAATGAGTAGTGATAAGAATACAGCTATAGAAGATATTAAGGGTGCGGGCCTAGTTATCAAGTTTCATGCTTCTCTATTCTAATAAGTACTTCCTCATTTAATGATTTATGGCAGACCCGGCTTCCGCTGCGATCTCCATACTAACTCGGGGCCACACAAACGTTAGTAAGGCTATTCCTAACACTTTGAATGGTGAAAAGCTTTTCACCTAACCTAACGTAGCATACTGGATCATCTTGCAGTTCCTTCTTTCGAACTCGCTGCAGGCTACATGCGCGGGTAGCTAATCGACGCATGTATATTAAATAAAAATGCATTAGTGTAAAACATAATAACCTACACTCCTAACATGCTTTTACAAATGAATCTTCACCGAAAACTCTTATAACGCAGCATAGCAATAAATACAAGTAGAAGACAAAATCAGGCAATTTTAATTCTACTACTAAATGTTAACAGCTATAAACTACTCCTAAGAAAAACAATAAAAAGTTGGAATTGGTGCAGTTGTAAAGTGTGCAGTTCCCTTGTCATTGGCTCCCACGAACACCACCAGATGCTTTTCCTTAAGATTGGCTTTTGGCTAACCGACCAGCTCATCGAACCTTGGCTTTCCTCTTGCTATTTATAGAGATGAATTACTTGGGATCTCTTTATTTCCCCCGAGATTTTTTTGATTGACGCTCTTTTAATTTCTTGATTGATTCTCTGTTTTTTTCCTTGTTAGCATGATTCTTCGAACACGACTTTCGTGTAAATGCAGGATTCCGCTAAGTGGCTGGCCGTTCGCATTGATTCGTCCTTCCCGAGTAAATGTTTTGCGTATTCCTGCATTGCATAAAGTTTTAGCGCAATTTATTCAATATTTGTACTTAAACCGTGAAACTGTGCTTGTGATGCTAAATTATGAATGCATGCAACTTCCATTGGTTTTTACTCGCAATTTACTATTATTGCCCGTTTATTTCCTTTAATCCTCATAATAATGTAAACTGTAATAGCCTAAAATGTGCTCTATTTGAGAGCTATCAAACTCCTAAACTTAAATAATTGATTGTCCCAAGTAATGCATAGTCTATTAGTTAGCCATTCTTGTTCATTTAAATCAACTTTTCCTCCTTTCGAGCTTAACCAAGTAGTTCTTATCGAATTTCATAATCTTAGCATAAAACTTCTTTCTCTTTTCAGTTTTCAAACTTTCCCAAAGATTCAGGTTTTTCCTTAAAATCCTTCTTACCATAACTGACAGATCGTTCCTCAACACAATTATTTCTCATTACCCAATCTATTGTACACAATCACTTCTACAACTAAGTTTGTCCAACATATTTTGTCAAGACTTTTATCTAGGCCCTTATATCCTTCAAGGATTTCTACTATGCTTTTTGCATTCCTCTTAGGTTGCCCTCATATCTACAATTCCATAGTTCTCAGGATGTCTTGTTTGAGCATAAAACATTTCACCTAAGCAAAGGAATTTCAAGTTTGTGCTATTCATAGACATCGGAATACTTGAGGAGTCCTAAGGCTTATTCGCTATTCTTGTCTTTTATTTTGCTCAGAATATGTTGATCTTTATTTTTTATATATATATTCTCTCTCTTAGCAAAATCACTCATCGGGCATCCCTCACCCCCAAAATTAAGGGCTTCATTGTCCCTAATGAAGGCGAGGCTTAGTTCTCCCAAACTTGGCTATTTCTGTGATTGCGATACTCTGTCTCAAGCTCTAAGAATTCTTGTAAATTTTGGTTCTTTCTATCATTCATGATAGGGACTATTCTAATGTTAGGTTTGGATCTAGGGGAATTTAAGAATTCTTCTAATTGAAGGGAGTTCCCTACCAAACTTAGATTTGCAATAATAATGCTAACTTAATCTTTCAAAGGAAACTTGCTGATTCTTATAAAATTAATAAGGAAATAGAACAAATTGCATCCTAATGCATGATCCTATAAAATTAAAGTTGCGCCTACAAATGAAATGCATGCTGAAGGAAAAAAAATGCGTAAAGTAAATAAGAGAGCGGGACTTCCATATAAGTGTTTGCATTGCCGCCTATATTGCCTTTGCCTTGCTCTAAATTGAGTATTTGTTTTAGAAATTCAGGCTATTCGGAGTATTCTTTTAGTGCTGCAGCTGCCTTCAATATTATTTCATCTTTCTTATTTGCATATTGCCAAAAGTCTTGTGAGTGGGAGAATAGTGTCTCAAATTGTTTGACCAAACTATCCTTGTTTAAGAATTTCTCATATTGCCTTCCTTTTTCCCGCCACTTTGCATTCTCCATTTCCATCATGTGTTCAATGTGTACTTTCAAAATCTTGTCAGTCGCTTATGACTGAACACCTTGCTCCAAACATAATCTAGTGATAGTATGCGGGAAAAACATCTTCATGCGTTTGGCTGAAGCGCTGAATTTGCTCTTCTACTATCTTGCCTAGATTTGTGCGTGTTCCGATCTTGATTGCATAAAGTAGTAGTGCCTACTCCCTGCTGACTATCTTTGCATTAGTTGATGGAATAACTGCATTTTTAATGAATGTAATCCAGTCATGCAATTTAGGTTTAACGCAATCCATTGGAACGATCATTAGTTCTTCCACTTGGTGCCATTCGTCCCAATAGTTTTCGTGCAATCCTGCAACTGCATCTTAGTTAACTATTTTAGTAGCCTTTGACAATCTATCCCAATGTCGTCAGGAAGTCTAAAAACTTAATTCAAGGCTGCAGATCTGCAATCTATGATTTGACCTTCTACACGCGAGAAAAATTACTTCTCTTTGTTCAGATTTACGTAGAACTGGCAAACCCAATCTTGCCTTGCATCTATGGTAGGTAGCACTAGGCTGCTCCAGCCTAACTCGCTCATCTCAACAAGTGTTGCATGTGGAATACTTTTCACGGGCCATCCTCGATCCTGCTAGAATCTTTTCCGTGCTACCGTAGCGTAGAGTTTTGATTCCAAAACAATTAGATATTCATCTCTTCTGCTTCCTTCCTCCATCTCTTTTATTAGATGTTTTACTACTTGAGGCCATTAATTCTAGGAGAAGAAATTGAAAATAGAGCTCTTGGTTTCTTGAGGTGTAAAGTAGGATATGGTGGTCGATTCTTCCTTACACAGGGTTTATATAAATTTTCAAAAAGATTTTGGAAATCCATGTGCAAGGAATGGGATAATCACAAAAAGAAATTTTAATTTCTACAAAGATTTTTTTGTCTAAAGTCATACCAATACTGTCTAAAACCACGCAATCAAAAATTTAAGGAAATAACTAAAAAAGAAAATTTCATAAATGGAAAAACTTCCTATTCTAAAAATTGTTGTAAAATTTTACACAAAGTCAGAAATATAAAATTTTCGCATTCCAGGAATGGTGCTGAGCAGGACCTGGGCAAAGCCCTTGTGCTAATTCCATCCAGTGGGATTTGTCTTTGCTTGGGCCATATATATATCTTCGGAGCATAGCCATCTTTGATAGCTTTCTCCTGCCTTTCTCCGTCGTGCGCCTTAATGCGTGTACTTCCTATCACTCCTAGTGTTGATAGAGTGCAGAGCATCGAATTGAAGCTCAATTGAATTTCCCATGTGTCGTTTCCTCGACTGATCAATTATTGCTGTGTATGCAGTTCTGATAGCTTAAAAACTACGGGTACTATTGCGAGTAGCCCATGGTTTAGCGCGCTAACATTGTTTTTCTGCGGACTAGTTGACTTTGCATCTCCCCTGTTAGTTTGATGCGAAATCCTAATAATTGGCTCTGCAGGTTCATTACTCACTATGCTAACTATTTGAGAATGTTCATCCTCGCTTTGTCTTTCATCACTCGAAACTTGCTCAGTATCAACCTTGAAACCTTCTTTGCTTTCTTTTACAATGCATTTTATGATATCAGCCTCCGGAGTGGCCAGGGTGGCAAACCTTGCCCAAGCTTCCTCTTGCTGCTGAAAACGTCTCCTTTATTTTCTGTCTATTTCTGCTGCACGTTGCAATGCCTTGGCCTCTTTTCCTCATTCAATCATGGCTAGCCGAAAATCTTCCCAGGAGAGTTCAGTCTCACTGAAAAAATCCACTGATGCCCCATTAAGTACGTCGGCCCTTAGATATGTCTCTTCTGCTCTTACATTGTTGGCTATGCTTTCTTCTGTGATTGCATTCAAAGATTGTTTGTGATTTTGATTGGGCTATTGAGGTTCTGGTATTATACCATTATCCCTCATCCATTACTTCCGTCTTATCCACTCTTCCCCTTCTATGGTAATGTCTTTCAGAAATTGCCCATGATTATACATCGGACCCCTAGGTTCATGACTCCTAGCCTCCCATGTATAGCTCATGTTACTGGGATCTCCAGGTAGACAGAATTGATGCTGAAAAATGCTGCTATGATCTCCCCTAAACTGCGACTGTTGTTCCCAGTTAGGATATACTGAATAGAAATTTGTTGTGCTGGTTTCTTCCGCATAGACTTGTTGCTGATAAAAACGTGTTTGCTGTGGATTAGTGTTGTTGTTCCATTGCTGATTCGCAAAGTGAGGAAACGCCATCTTTGACGCTCGTGCTTGTGGTAATGTGATTGAGACTTCTTTGCCTGTTGGTTGTATTGCCTTGAATCTCAGTTCCCCTGAAATACAAGTATTCAACCTTTAAATCGATAAAACTACTCTCACCTTAGTAATACTAATTCTAATTAATCAATCTTCGGTAACGGTGCCAAAAACTTGATGGTGAGTTCCGGGTGCTAATATAAATTTACAATAATTAACTCGTAGCATAACCTATTGCTAAGTGTGACTCGGAATCGCTTACGCGCAAGTATACGTGGTCAAAATGCAGCAAGTGATAAGTATTTATATTTTATCGCTCTCCATAAGGATTGATGTCTAGAACTAATACTATTAATGTGAGAGTTATGCAAATAAAGTAAAGAATGAGTTTGAAGTTGTTGTATGTTTTGATTAGGAATGCTAATAGTGATTAAACATAGATGCTAACAATAAGTAAACGTGAATGTAATGAGTAGTGATAAGAAGACAGTTGTAGAAGATGTTAAAGGTTCGAGACTAGTTATCAAGTTTCAAGCTTCCCTATCCTAATAAGTACTTCCGCACTTAATGATTTACGGTAGACCCAGCTTCCGCTGCGATCTCTATACTAACTCAGGGCGACGCAAGCGTTAGTAAGGTTATTCCTAATACTTCAAATGGTGAAAAGCTTTTCACCCAATCCTAACGTAGCATACTGGATCATCCTGTAGTTCCTTCTTTCGAACTGGCTGCATGCTACATGCTTAGGTAGCTAATCGATGCATGAATACTAAATAAAAACACAGTAGTGTAAAACATAATAACCTACACTCTTAACATGCTTCTACAAATAAATCATCACCGAAAACTCCTATAATGCAGCATAGCAATAAACAGAAATAGAAAGACAAAAACAGCCAATTTTATTACTACTACTAAATGTTCACAGGTATAACTACTCCTTATAAAAACAATGAAAGTTGGAATTGGTGCTGTTGTAGAGTGTGCAGTCTCCTTGTCATCGGCTCCCATAAACACCACCAGATGCTTTTCCTTGAGATTGACTTTTGGCCAACCGACCAGCTCACCGATCCTTGGCTTCCCTCTTGCTATTTATAGAGATGAATTACTTGGTTAGCAAGTTTAGGTCAGCTGAAAAATCTTCATTAATGCAGGATCTCTTAATTTACGCCGAGGTTTCTTTGATTGACGCTCTCTTAATTACTTGATTGATTCTCTGTTTGTTTCCTTGTTGGCGTGATTCTTTGAATGCGACTTCCTTATAAATGTATGATTCTGCTGAGTAGATTGTCGTTCACATTGATTCGTCCTTCCTGTGTAAACGTTATGCGCATTTCTACATTGTATAAAGTTTTAGCGCAATTTATTCAATATTTGTACTTAAACTGCAAAACTGCATTTATGATGCTAAATTATGAATGTATGAAACTTCCATTGGTTTTTACTTGTAATTATCTATTATCGCCCATTTATTTCCTTTAATCCTCAGAATAGTGGAAACTATAATAGCCTAAAATGTGCTCTATTTGAGAGCTATCAGTCTTCACTATATTAAATGGAGAAAAAAAGAGGCAGTGGCTTTTAGCAACAAAACTTGATATGAGTAAAGCCTATGTTAGAGTTGAGTGGTTATTCTTAGAAAGATTTATGTTGTCTCTTGGTTTCGGGGAGTTCTTTGTCAAGCTGGGCATGAAATGTATTACCTCGATTCAGTACACTTTTAATTTGAATGAGACCCGTAAAGGGGTTGTGGTCAGAGGGCTTCTTTAGAGGGACCCACTTTCCCCTTATCTCTTCTTACTCTGTACTAAGGGGCTAACTAGGCTTTTAAATGAGGCTAACAGCTCTAATGTTATCAATGGTATCAAAATCCCGAGATATGCTCCCTTTATTACCCATCTTCTGTTTGCTGATGATTGCCTCTTGTTTTTTAAAGCTAATCTTCGAGACGTTGGTAGGGTGGCCAAGGTCTTTAAAAATTATTCAATCCTAACGGGTCAGGAAGTGAATCTTGATAAGTCGGCCGTTTGTTTTAGCCCGAACACTAGCCCAGATTCCCAAAACTCTATTACTTGACTTTGAGGATTAAAAAAGTCGATGCTAATGGGAAATACTTGGGGATTCTGGTGTCCTTTTTGGGGTCTAAACGTCAGTCTTTTAAATCCATTAAGGATAAATTTTGGGCGTATCTCATGAAGTGGAACACACAAGTTCGTTTCCACTAGAGGGAAGGAAATTTTAATTAAGACTGTTCTTCAAGCAATCCCAACATATTCTATGTCGTGCTTCAAACTCCCTAAGAGTCTCATCCAGGATTGTCATAGAGTCCTCGCTAGTTTCTAGTGGGGAGATACTGAGTCTGCTCATAAGGTCCATTGGGCAAAATGGAACAAGATTTGTTGGTCCAAGTTTTTTGGAGGGTTAAGGTTCTGCAATCTCGAGCTCTTTAACCAAGCTTTGCTTGCAAAGCAATCTTGACGCCCCCTTGTGAACCCTTCTTCCTTTTGCTCTAAAGTGCTCAAAGCAAAATATTTTCACAATAAGACCTTTAAGGAGTTGTCTCCGGATGGGGGAGTTTCCTTTATTTGGCGCAATATTTTGTGGGTAGGGAGTTGTTAAAAAAAGGCCTTTGTTGGAGAATTGGGAATGGTGAGTCTGTGTCTATTAGATCTGATAAATGGATCCCTAGAACGTCATCTCTTAAGATTCTTGAGGGGATAAAGGTGGGTTTTGGGGATAAGGTAGCTTCTCTTCTTAATCCAGATGGGTTATGGGATGAGAACCGTGTCAAGGTCCTCTTTGAGTCTACGGATGCTAACCTTATCTTAGGTTTACCTCGGTCCGTAGGTACTAAGGAGGATTCTAGGATGTGGCACTGTGAAAAAAATGGGATCTACTCGGTTAAGTTAGGGTATTTTGTTGCTAGTAACCAAAAGTCTTGGCCTTCCTGGTCTAATAGTGAAAATTTTTATTCTTGGTGGAAAAGACTTTGGAATGCTTGTATTTCTAGCAAAGTGAAAATCTTCATCTGGAAGATGTATGATGACTTTCTCCCGATGTCTTGTGCTTGGCTTCATAGGAAGATCATCCTGTACAATGGGTGTGCAAGATGTAATGGGGGTTTAGAGACTGTGCTCCATGCGATTTGGGAGTGTTTTGCGTTTAAAAAAATATATGGAAAACCACTCATTTTTTCTGCATGGATTGGCTTAGAAGTAGCTCTAACTTCAAGGAGCTTCTTATGTGGTTTCTCTTTAAGTTAGACACTGATTTGTTCAATTTATTTATTATTATGTGTTGGAGGATGTGGTTTAATAGAAATGAAATGGTTCTAAATTTAGTCAATGAGCATGGTAATAAACAGACTGATTGGATGTTTTGTAAAAAGTATTATGATGAGTTTTTGGGAGCTAATGATTGTCCTACGGTTAAAACATCATTGCCCCCGAGGGTGAAACATCAAGTTTTGATACCTCCAGATGCATATTCTTATAAATTGAACTCTGATGCTGCATTGAACTTTACAGGCCACAAATTTGGCATGAGAGCAGTTATTCAGAATGAGAAGGGCGAGGTTATGGCCTCATTGGTTAAACCTCATCAGGCGGTACGCGGGGTGGAGATTGGGGAAGCTGTTGCGATAAAAAAGGGCATGTGCTGGGCTATGGAGATGGGCTTTCAACACCTCATAATTGAAACAGATGCTTCAGCTGTAATCCAAAAATTGCTGAGATACAAGGAAGATAGATCAGATCTACAGCTGATTTTACGAGACATTCTTGATTTGGCCAAAAAGCTGGACTTCTGTACTTTTAGTTGGTGTGGTTGGAACGCAAATTTTTTAGCTCATACGCTCGCACATGAAGGTCTAAAGGTCAACCACGAGTGCTACTGAATGGAGGAGGTCCCATCACATGCTGCAGACGCCTATTACAAAGATCTGATAAGCATGCCTTCTGTGGCATTTGCTTTGCCTGATTTTTCTGATTATGCTAGTTGTTGTTTCTTGTTTCTTTTGGCTTGTTAAAAAACAAGATTAAATTTAAGATTTATTTCAAATAAAATGAAAAGTCTAGTTGAAAGGATCAAAATAATATTTTAACTCTTTCTATAATATGATATTTTAAACATTTTCAAACTATTATTATTTGATGAAAATATCATTAATGTAGTTTCAAATATTTAATTTGTTTTGGAGCTTAAATTTTTTTATAAAAATATACTCTTTATTAACAAATAATTTATGGCTTATGATCAAAATGGTGATGAGTTTGAATTTTCATTTTCATATATTATTGAATAAACAAAGATCTATTTATAAATTTTAGAAATAGGAACCAATTTTGAACAAAATTAATTTTAAATT
>JBBMKA010009208.1:0-13194 GCA_037833695.1 Sechiopsis laciniata | reverse complement strand
ATATTATTGAATAAACAAAGATCTATTTATAAATTTTAGAAATAGGAACCAATTTTGAACAAAATTAATTTTAAATTTTATTAGATTCATAAAATTTAAGCTTAAGATTCAACAAAATAGAAAATATCTAAAATATAGAAATTAAAACAAAATTGATAGTAGATAGCAAATCTGACCACCTTATTTTAATTATAGAACTTTTTAAAAAAGTATTTAATTCATAACAAAATATTTTAACTTTCTTTCCGTCCGTTTAACTTAATTAAAGTTAAGAATTTCACGTTTGAAGTTTAAAGTTTCACTTGGATGAATAATCTAACTTATTGAATCAGTTTTGCTCTGTTTGATTTTTTTCTAAAATTTGACCATTGTTTTTCAATTTCTCAATTAAACATAAATGAGGTGTTTAGATGAAGTTTTGGTTGAAAAATTATTTTGACTAGTTAGAAATTGAGACTTATAGCTAAAAAATCGTTTGAATGTAATTTTTCTTTTTATAGTGAAGTTATAGACAATAATTTGATTGGATGTGTATTTAAAATGAGTAGTTATTTTGAATAATTAAAAAATAAAGATTAGAAATGAGTCGTTAAAAAATAAATTATTTTGAAGAGTTAAAAATAAATAATTAAAAATGATAAGTTATTTTGAGTAGTTATAAATAAATGATTAAGAATAAAAAATTATTTTTAGTAGTAAAAATTAACAGGTTGTTTTGAATAGTTACAAAAAAAAATTATTTAAATATAAGTTTTTTTAATAACACTTAATAAATATTCATTTTAAATCGTCAAATAAGAGAATTTATTCTCAGCAGCACATTCTACCTCTTCTATTATATTTCTCCAGCATAATTTTTAAAATAATTCATTTATAATACATTAATTTTTATTACTGATAGAATTCAACCAGTGATAGAATTGAATTCTATGGATGATAGATATCAATTTAAATTTTCTACTTATTTTAATTTTGTGCTTGAAATATTTTATCATTTTTTATTATCCCTCCAAAATCCCCTACAAACAAAAGTCCCCAAAAATTCCCCCAATCAAAACGATATTTTAATCTTAATTTTTCTAGTTAAATTTGCAGAGGCCGCTAGGCGATTGAGTTATAGCTCCGACATCGAAATTTCTCTAACAGACCTTTTCCTTTCTGGTTACGATTCTTTTTATCGATTCCATAGCATGATTGTGCCTCTAGGGTTTAATAAGATTCTCAAGTCTCGAACTTCAATCACTTCCTTTTTTCATTGTACAAGCGAATTCTTCGATTCTTTCTTGTATAGGGCAGAAACCTACTGCATTTTGAAGAACACGAGAGCTTACAGCCATGGATCAAAGCGGACAACATTTAGAAATCATGATTTGGAGCCCAAAGCTTCGCTTTCATTCTTCCGAAATATGGGTGCCGTGCGAAAGAAATGGAACCCTTCCTGTAATGGCGTCGATGAGTATCGTTGGATTCATTCAGATAATTTTGTGGAGCCTATAAAGAAAAGTGATGGGAAATATGTTGATGCTTCTGTTGATGGAAGTTGCAATGAGGAGAAGAAGAAGACGAGGAAGAAGCTGAAGGGTAAAAGAGCGGTAGTACGGTGGCTTAAGTTCTTCAGGTTCAAGAAAAAGAAAGAGTATGAGAGAATGACATCAGAAGAAAAGATTTTGTACAAATTGAATAAGGTATTTCCTTAACTCTCCCTCTCTTGATTAGTTCTTCCCTTGACGTGTGCAAGGTGTTTGTTAAAATGTTTAAGTGAAACCATACGCTATTTCAATGAGAAATATGTAGTATATGATAGAGACTAGAGAGGTTATTCCTTATATTTGATTCAGCCAATTTTAACTCGATCGAATCTTCTAAAAGGGTTTTAGCTATGGATTTGTTTGTGTTGAGGATATGATTTAAGCTTGTACGAATTGATCTTTGTGCTAAGTTGTTAATATGAACATTAAATGATTCGATTGCATGAACTCGAGCAGGGAAAAGTCTCTTGTTGCTGTATAAGATGATTTGAATGTTCTAAGAAAAATTACTGAGTAGCTGGGGAATCCTCTCTTGTTACGAGAACAAGATGAGAATATAGTGCACTCATTTATACTGAAAACATAATCAACAGTCTTGTTTGAAGATAAAATTATCTAAGTGGATTATAAAATTATTTTGGGAGGATAATTTGGGGTGGTTGGTCCAGTGTTCCATGGGTGATGCGAATGACATTTATATCATTTATTCTCCATGAAAAATTGTTCTATGGCTATAGCTAGTGCTCACGGTCCCTAGGGGAGTTCACTCTCATTGTCTGAGGGCTTTTCTTGTGGTTAAGGAAGTTTTTTTTTTTTGTGTGTGTGTGTGTGTGTGTGTGAAGGTGATAGTTCCAAAGAAGGTTTAGTTCTTTGTTTGACAAGTTATTCACGGAAGGGTTGATACTCTCGATAGACTTTCGAGAAATCCACCTCAGTTGTTTGCACCTTTTTGTTGTTTTCTTTGTCTAGAGGCAGAGGATGTGCTGTTTGGAGCTCCCTTTTTATGTGTTTAGCGATCAGTCTCATGGTTGCAAGGATATGATTGAAGAGTTCTTTTTTCATCCGCCTTTTGTGAGAAGAGGGGGATTTTGTGGTGGGTGGAAATTTTTGCAATTGTTTGGAGTTTGTGGGGGGAGAAATAATAGAATCTTTAGAGGAGTCAATCTGAGGTTTCTTCCACCACTAGATTCTATATTTCTTTATGAACGTCGATTTCTAAAAAAATTGTCATTAAGCTTGGTCTTATTTTGCTTTATGAGAAACCATTTTTGCTGTTGGGTTCCCTCTTTGGGTTTGTTTATGTTTTTATATTTTTTTTTGTCACTAAGGATTAGGATAATTTTGCTGATTTTTTCAAGTTATGGTGGTTACCTATCTAGATTTAAAATACCGTACGAGTTACCTTGACATCTAAATGTAGTAGGTCAAATAGTCATTCTCTGACATTCATGAATATCAGAAAAATAATAACAACCATGATTTTAAATGTTACAGGAGGTTCAAATTTGGCACATTTAATGCCCGTATCTTGGTCCACCAGCATTTCAGCTTCATAAAAAAACCTCTGTTGTGCAGTTCTTGAAGAACTTCATTTACTTGATCAACTTTAAAGAATACTTGTCCACTTGCACCATTTCATAAGCATATAATACTTTGGAACGTCTTCTTTTTTGACTAATTCATGGCTTCTCTACAGGCACGTAGGAAAGAGAAAGCGCTTGTTGATGCTCTAGAAAAAATTGAGCCTGCTGATTCATCAAATCCAACCCATGATCCAGAGATATTGACACCAGAGGAACACTTCTACTTTCTGAAGATGGGTATTAAGGGAAAGAATTATGTGCCGGTTGGAAGGCGTGGAATATACCAGGGTGTAGTTCTAAATATGCATCTTCACTGGAAGAAGCATCAGACTGTGAAGGTGGTGGTGAAGATGTTTTCCCCGGAAGAGGTCAAAGACATCGCCGCTGAACTAGCAAGATTGACTGGAGGGATGGTGCTTGACATTCATGAAGAGAATACCATAATTATGTATAGGGGGAAGAACTATTCACAGCCACCTACCGAGATAATGTTGCCGAGGGTCTCTCTTAATCGGAAGAAGGTTTGTATTTGTATCTCTATCTACTGTTTGTTCCTGTAAAGGAGGGTTTGAAGAGCATTAAACGGCTCGACCCCTAATTGAAGAGATCGAAAAATCAACTAGTAGTTTATGCTCAAGTCTGCAAGTAAATTGTTTGATCTTTATATTTGTTTCATCTCATCACCCTCTTTTTCGTTTCTTTTTGAACGTGTGCAGGCTTTGGATAAATCTAAATATCGGGATGGTCTTCGAGCAGTGAGAAAACATATTCCAAAACTTGAACAAGACCTCAGGTTGTTACAATCACAGGCTAAACTGAACTGCAATAGCAATGGTGATTCTGTTGAACATGGGCAAGAAACCGCCGATGACAAAAATAAATCCAAGACTATTTCAAGTCTCAACCTAGAAAATTCGGGTAATTCGAAGGATGCCGAAAGAGTTAGCGATCACTGGTCTGATGATTCTTCTCCCATGGATATAGGAATGAGTTCAGACTCAGAGGACTTGTCCGATTTGTTCGAAACTGATTCCGATGCAGATGACGATGAGAAGATAGAACAGCCTCTATTTTTGAAGGAGTTTGAAAAAATTGCAGCTGAAACAAAAGGCGAAACTGAAGACCTTCATGATCATCTTAGACAGATATCCATGGACTCTAATAAACAAACAAAAATATTTGAGAAAGATGTTGATTCGCCCGAATTTGATGAGGTTGATCGATTGTTCTTGCGTTCTGCATCACTGTTAAAGAAGAGAAGAAGATAGATGAATGGCTTGCCAAATCTGATAATTATAATGTTGTTTTTTGTGGTATCGTAATGAGGATTGTTGAATTCAATCAAACATCAGGTTGCAGCCTTATCCCATTTTTTTCAGAAGGGTAATGAGGATGCATCTGTAAATTGCCTCTCGCAAGAAACAGGGAAGGTTTTGTAATTTGTTATTCATTTTTTTGTTACAGTTTTAATTATTTCATTTTTGTAACATTTTTTCTACGCTTACACCTTGGTGCTATTTTTTTCTTTCCAATTTGTCTATGGCAATAGCCCTTTATTAAACGGTTAAATTTTATAAGAGGGGTATTACGGTAACTTGGTATCTTTGAACATTTTTTGAACTTTTACCGCGGAACCCGGCGTGTCTTAACGAGCCCTGACCCCTTCATTACTCCTTCAAAAAATTTGATTTCCAGTTCCTCTTTGTCTCTCTCTGTTATGTCCTCCGCCGCCCCTCCTTCCTCTGCTGCCTCCTCCACTGCCGGGGTCGGGTTGGGCTACGGCATTGCCATCGCCGTGAGTATCCTCGTGTTCATCTCCACCATGATGCTTGTCTCCTATGCCTGCATTCTCGTGAAATCCTCTCGCCCTAGACCTTCCGCCTCTCAATTGTCTGTCCCTCCTCCCTCCGTGGACAATGTGGTGGTTCTCATGGTCGGATTGGATGGATCTATCATCGAATCATACCCTAAATTGGTGTTGGGTGAGAGCCGCCGTCTTCCTCCCCCTAACCAGGGCGGCACTTGCTGCTCAATTTGCCTATCCGATTACAAGCCCAACGATTCTCTCCGCTGCATTCCGGATTGTGGCCACTGTTTCCACTCTGATTGCATCGATGAATGGCTCCATATGAGCGCCACTTGCCCGCTCTGTCGATACTCCCCTGCTCCTTCCCCTCTTGTTACTCCTCTCTCTGACGTCGTGCCTCTGGCTTCCAATGCTAGGTGATCCTTCCTCCTTTTCCCTACATTTTTCATTTTAAATTTCTGCTTAGGTTTGCAAGTTCTTTTCCTGAATTTGTGTTTGATTAGATCAATTAATTTGAAAATTTTCAAATGGAAATGTGGATTTTCCAGATTCTGTTTCTATAGCTTAGTATTATTACTGCTAGATAGATCTTGATGCTTTTGACTTTGTGTCTAACATTTTTAATTTCTTTGGTAATTGTGTATTATTCATGCATGTGGGATATTCAATGTAATCCTTTAATAATTCAATTGATTTGTTACTTTTAATCCAATTGTTAAACTAATGAAGTTAACTATACGGATACAACTTCATGGAGAAGAGTATTCGGGAGATTTAATATTTAATTTGTAATGAGTTTAGACCTACTTAAAAATGAATTTTCAATAGATTTCCTTGATTTGTTGTCGTTGGACAGTTTGTTTCGTGAATGTAAACTAACCCAAATATTCGCAAATATATATTGATAAAAAAACTATATGGAGACAAAAAAAGTTGGGTATTCATGAATTTATTTGAAATTTATTCAAGAACTCGACAAACTATGTCGAACCATAGGAAAGTTCATGCTATCATTTGAAACTTTTAAAAGAATAGTGATGTAATTAAATACACACAATCCTAGAATTTGTAGTTAATATGTTACTATGTTTGGTAGAGTTGGGATTGATACTTGTACAATTTTGATGGAATAACTAGAGATCCATAAACTTCTGATTCAGGCCGTTCAAAAAAAAAAAAAAAAAACTTGTGATTCACGGAAAAAAAGTACATATTTATCTTCTTTATGATTTATCTAATTTTCTTGGCTATTGCAAGGCAGAATTATGAGAAAATAGAATCTCGGGTTCTCCATTGTTTTGATTCACTCCGTTTAATAATTATTTTGTTTTTAATTTTTTTGTTTTTGATTTTGGTCTTAAAAAATAAAAATCGTACATGCTTGATAACTGTTTTTTGTTTTTTTAAAACTAAAAATTAAAAATACATTTGATAACTGTTTTTTATTTAAAAAAAATCAAAATGTATTTTTTTTAATATTTAATATAATAAAATAAAACTATTTTAGAATATTAATGATTTAATAAACTTCAAATTTGTGGTTCAAACTTTATTTGTAATGTATTTTTATTACTTTTCTAGCATTTTTCTTAAACAAACAAAAACTAATTTTTAGAATTTCTTTAATATTTTAAAACATTTTAAAATTTTAAAAGCAAAAACAAAAATTGGTTTTGAAATAAACCTGTTTTAAAAAAGTTAAAAATAAAATAAAATAAAAAATAAAATAATTATCAAACGCGTATTAAACAATTGAGTTTGTTGAATTTGTTGCTACCAGTCGGAGTAAATGGAAGCATGTGATGGCATTAAAAACTGCAACTTCTGTGAGTGAAACTCAGCCAGGTTTTGTGCTGCATTGTTTATTCGTTTCTGTTCAAGTTCCAACACTATATTCTATTTCTCCTAAAATTATTATTTTTTATATGTTCAAGTGTCTGTATTAGCTGAGGTCTACTTTAACTATTTTGATGAATAAATCGCTTCATCTTACATCATTTAAATATTAAATATGACATTAATTTTTAGTAGGTGACAATTATTGATTTAACACCTTTTTTTTTTTTTGGTTCTTGAAGGCCCTTTCAATTACTAAAATCAACCGAGAATAATTTTCATAAATAATTCATTAATGGAGCACTCTTACTAGTTTTCTCTAGTTAGTATCCTATTTTCTAGGAAATGTCTTGGGTTTTTTTAGGATTAAGCTAAAATAAAAAAAAGAATTACAAATTTAGGTATACGTAAACTATTAGCAAATGTAATCACATATTCAATTAAATAGAAAAAGATAATTTATCAATTACAAATCCGCCCCTAGTTCTTATAAGAATTAAAAATACAAAAAAAAAAAAAAAATCCTCACAAAATTGATGAACATAAAGTTCATTACTATGGACACCATCTTTTGACGACGCCCATCACTGCAAAATTCACCGGCAACCAAAGGATCTGAATCTGACGGCGACCTCTACCTACACAAATCAAGAATCATTAATACTCCAAAACGCAAACCAATACCCATGGGCTCTACAGAAAAAATACAAAAGTTGAAGTCTCCAACAATCATCTTATCTTTGTCTCGGCCTTTTTTGGAAATTGTCATTGCTCTTCTAGTCGTCAATGAATAAAGGACTCGTATGCAACTCGAGCTCCACTGTTAAAACGAACTCTAAATTGATGATGAATTTACTTACAAAAACATCTTTTCGTTGTGTATTAATAGTACTGATATTATTGGATATTGTTGTAAAAATTGGAAAAAAATGGGAATAGAACAGTCGTTTTCTAACTGGAGAGAAAAGGCACTCGATATTTCTCTACAAACACTTTTCTTTATTTTTCAACTTCTCTTCTTTCTCTATTTGCTTTCTTGCTCTTCCTTGCTCAATCTATTACAATGAAATAAGCAATCTATTTATAGTCTATTATAATACTTGTCTACAAGACTCTTGGCCATAAATTCATAACCGTTTTGAATTTTCATTTACCAAAACAGTTTTCCCACTAACTCCTAAATTAAAGACTCACTAACTCCTTAATCAAACACCCACTAACAACATTTAAACACATTACTAATAAAATTAAAGTTTATTTCAACAAAACTCCTCTATAAATTTAAATGCTTCTACCATCCATCATGTTAATCATCTTCTTGAATTTATTGAACAAAACCTTTGTTAATGGTTTTATAAAAATATCCGTAATTTAATTCTGGCTCGCCACATGCAGCAGATCCACACTTCCTTCCTTCACATTATTTTGGATAAAGTGAAAATGAACATCAATGTGTTTGCTTCTTTCATGATTCACTAGATTCTTTGCTAACTCAATTGCTGATCTGTTGTCAACTTGAATCACGATTGCATCAAGTTGCTTTAACTTCATCTTGCTCAACAAACTTCTCAGCCATATCGCATGACATACGCACCAAGAAGCTGCAACATATTCAGCTTCGCATGTCGAAAGCGTTACAATCGGTTGTTTCTTTGACAGCCAAGTAAATACTGTGTTGCCCATACAAAATGTATATCCCGATGTACTTTATCGATCATCAATGTCTCCACACCAATCGCTGTCGGAGTAACCAACAAACTTGTAATCTTCTGCTTTCGAATAAAACATCCCAAGTGACATCGTACCTTGGATGTATCGCAGAATTCGCTTCAATGCCTTCCAATGCGAATAAACTGGTGACCGATGCAATTTGGGTTCGACTAAGTATAATATTCTAAGATGATTTCAGATTTAAGATGCTAATTCTAACAGTTAAGTAATAAATCGCAGGCATGTGCAAGTATACGTAGTTGAATCGCGACAAGTGATAAGAATTTATTTTATCGTTCTCCAAAGGGAATTTGTAAATAATAGGTGCGAATACGAGAGTCAATACATAATATAAATAATGTTGATGATATTTTGAGTTAGTGAATGCTACATAAATATAGATGCTTATGCAAATGATACGAGTGCGGCTATAGTGGTCTTTTATATTACTCATGCGATAATGGTGACTTCTGCTTCATACTTCCTATCTAACAAATGCTTCCACACTTGTTGACTTAAAATACCCAGCTTCCGTTGTAGTGCTTGACATTTTGCTCAGGCAGCGTATGCAATAGTAGGGTTAACTGTAACTCCTTTTAATGATGCAAAAGACTTTGCATCAGACTAATTGTGACGTGCGGGGTCTTTTGCTGACTCTTTCTTCCAAAGTTGTCAGAGGCTAGCATATGTGGGTAGCTAACCGACACATGCTTTGTGAATAATTTAGCATTAAAAAGTAAAATCATCCACAGTCATAACATGTATTAGTCAACCAAACGACACTCAAATTCGTGATGAACTAATGAACTATGATAGATGACAAGGTTAATGCAGCATGCTAACAGACTTTGCAAGATAAGTTGTCACAAGATTACTAATCTTTACTATGTTGAACCTTAAGCTCCCCTTCTGGAGGACTTAACAATAACCCACCGATACACTGCCTGTGAGTTTGCGAAATAACAAAACAGTGTGTAAACAACTAGTAAAAAGGTTATCCCTAACTCTTCTCCAAATTACCTTAGACAAGGTAACGCCTAGCGAGAATGGTTAAGCCAACCTCTTGCCATCCCTTTTCCAAGGTTGATGGAAAGCACGCAACGGATGGAGAGTCAATCGACCCATGCTAAATTCAAACAACCGCCATTCTTATAAATAATCTCCATGTTCTTCTTAGTTGGTTAAACATGAATCACATACCTATTTACTTCTTAAAATCAATATCAATTCTTAAACTGTAAAAGGAGATCAAGTATGAACAATTTATTACATAACATAACTTAAGAAGTATTACAACCTATTTCTATGACTACATAATAATGCAAGGGAAGTTATCTACGAAATGCGGTAAACTATATGCTAACTATTAATGGATTGCTGGAGCTGTCATCACTATTGCTAGTGAGTTCTTCTACCAACAAGCACTATGATACTAGCTCTTTCAGGGTTACAGATGAGGTTAGCCAGAATCTCCAGAGATTTCGGCTCCTTGTAACTCATCTAAGGTAGCTTCCGAGTCGAACCAGTACACTTTTCTCCTTCATCTTTCCCAAATTTATAAGCAATTCGTTCCTTGGAGAGCACGTTCAATCTTGCAAATTTTATGGAAATTCTTCCCTTCCTTGTCCTATAAATCACGAACAGGCTTTCCTTTTCTACTGCCTTTGCAATTCCTCGCCAATTGTAGATCTACGAAATCCAATACGTGCCTGTGTGTTTTTAACATATTAGCATGCATTTTCTATAACAATGCATTTTTCTCGTTTATTTGTCTGATTTGATGCACTTAACCACATTGTTATCTTTCTTTAGCTTGTAAAAAAATTCAGCCTAAAGTGAGCGCTTATGCGGATATTTGTGTTCAGCTTATCGTAGAATGCGAATTTGTACTCATAATTTGAGTGAGATGCTACAGTTTGGAAACTTAAATAATGCTAACATTTAGAGCTATCAAACCACTAAACTTGAATCATTGCTCATCCCGAGCAATGCTTGTTATATTACTGTCGCATGAACATGATAATTAATGAATCACTTGCTTTGCCACCCATAAGCTAAACCTTTTTGCATAATAAAGCATCGGAACTCAGTAGTCTCTAAGGTCTTGTTCTTACAAACTTCCTTCTTTTATTGACATCAATAATCTTTGTTTTCAGCCGACAAACTGGATATTCTTAGAGCTAATACCTACTACTCCAAAACTATTTAATCATTTCCCTGCTCAATCTAAATTTGTCCAAAACATTATGTCCAAGGCTATCTATTGCCACAAGCTTACCCTGACCCTCAAACTTAAAATATTCATTGTCCTTGTTCGGGATATAAACGTGACCGAATCTACTCTAGATATGCTATAATATTTATTCAATTCAATACGTAAAAATTCTTGAGGAAACATGTGCAGGTGTACACAGTCATTGTTGTAGTAAGTTTTACTCTCTCAAAGGTCATCTCCTCAGGGATTTGGTGTTAACTCTCATTCTCTTCTCAGATCAAGAACTTATGAAGGTAAATTTATGTGGTGAATTGATTAACTAATGCAATGTTAAGGCAACCGATGAGATCAATTGCTCAAGCAACAGAACAATAAAAGTATAGTAAATGTTATCGAAAAAAATTCTCGCACGAAGTAATAAAACGAAATAAGGAGTCAACTACAAATATCAGAATGAATTAGGCCTTTTTAGAGAGAATTGCTTAAGCATCAAGATTAACTTGTAAGAAGTGAATTTCTGATTTACTCTCACTCTGCCTCTTTCGAGTTACAGCATACGATTACAACTAGAGTCAACAGCATTAGTAAAATCGTTATCTTTAACAGATCTTCGAATTGCAAGAAAACTTAAACAATGCTAATGTGATCCTATGCAAGTTCACTCTATCACGTTCCTCTTGGAATAAAAAAAAAGCAAACACGAATGGTTGATCAGACGAAACGTACTTAGAATTAAAACAACATGGATACATAATTCAACATCTCCCTACTTAACACTACCACAATTTCACTTTTACTCGCCTAATTCTTCCGATCAGGAATTTACTCATGTTAAAAATTGAAACTAAAGCAAATATGAAAATAGAGTAATCGCTAGTCATATTAACTTGTAGAATTGCAGAATAGAATCAAGAACAGTTCAAACAAATGCAGAATTCAAATAAACAGAGATCAGAAAGTATAGAGAAGAAAAAGCCTGTTGCGATCTGTGAAATGATGATTGCTCCAGATTCAATCTATTCCCCTTCTTCGAAATGCTACTCAAATCGAAAAAACTCTAAATCTGTATTTAATTGGCTATGAACTACAATGTATCTTGAGCGTAATTGATCGCACGCAAGAAAAACTAAAGAAAAATTACTCTCTCTAATCTAACTACTCTCTAATTGAAAATACTGAAAAATAAAATGCTTTCAAAACGTAAATCTAGAATTCGTGAAAAATGGAAAAAGCTCTCTTGATTCAAATATGCTACAGCTTAAATACTCCTCCCAATTGCTCCTGCCTAAACAATCAACGGTCGAGATTGGATGCTCCTGCATAGTAATTAACGCTCTTTATTGATGCTCGACACGTGCCCCTTTCTAGAATAGTCATGCCATTTTCGTTGCCTTCAACTCAGCTCCATATTTTTGTTTCAGCTAAATAGCACTTTGCGTATCCTGAAAGTTATAGCAATTGAAGATAATAAGGCTTTTGAGCTTATCATCCTAATTACTCACACATTCATGCATAAAATGCTACAAAATCACGTAAAAACATGTTCTACTCAGAAAACTGTAGAACTTCACAAATTGTTAGGATAATACTATCGCTAACCATATTTCCTTTCAAATCATATTAATAATTTAGGGAGTTTATTCAAAATGTTCTCAATAAAGCAGTAAATTCTCTCAATACTTGAGAGATATCACACCCCCAAACTTGAATTATTGCTCATCCTTGAGCAATAGCTCAATTTCCAATTGAGAAACTCTTTCTTTTGCGACTACCTTCCCTGTATCAGAGGAACAAACCTTCTTATAAATACTGCAGCAATTAACATCCTGTTAGGGATTGTGCCCTAAAGGCCTAATAGTTAGTAATTAAAGAACAAGCATTTAATGTTAAATTTCATTTATTAATAAAGGTTATTATTTTCATTAATTGGGCATTTAATATACAAACTTCGTTCAGCTTTATCGCATTAATTGGATTAATAGTGATATTTACATGGTTATTTGGATGTATACTTGGATAAGTATGTGAGTCATACAAGTGGATCTGGTTCTAAGTTAATAACCTAAAGCGTCTACAGTAAATGGACTAAGGTTGGGCGCCTAAGTCTTGGTGACACTCTTGGTATGGCCTGCTTTGCAAATGTTGCAAACAACCTGATCCTGGTTGTTCATGTAGAGACATGTTAGTGGGGGTGCCTATGCAATAAGAAGTTTTTGCATAAGACGGGACCAAAAGTTTTATGATCGATCTAGTAATTCCATTATAGAATCGTATCAACTACTTTACTAAGGGTGATCGTATGTCGATGTGATCTTAATCCTGAATGGGTTGTGAACTCCTGTTTTATGAAAGCGTCATTTGATGTGCATGGGTGAGACCAGCCAAATAGCACTGGGTCAATAATCCTCCCACGTTGGAGATTGTCCTAGTGAGTGGCTGGGAACGCAACATCACAAGAAGGAATTCATGCCTTCTAGAAATTTGAGGAAGATGTAGAGTTGTTCCCTTAAGAAC
>JBBMKA010009199.1:0-36734 GCA_037833695.1 Sechiopsis laciniata | reverse complement strand
TTACTTAAAATATGTCTTTTACTTCCATGCATGCTGAGTAAGGATCGGTTTAGGACCACTTTTGGGTCGGGTCTTTATAAAGAAATTCCAGAGGCAGCTGAGTAAGAATCAGAGCTTGACTCTGACACCCTTAGAGATTACCACAAATGGTACAGAGCTAAAAAGACCACTAGAGGTTGTGGTGGAAAGTGCTAGAATACATAGAGTCTCCGAAGAATTAGAAAATGAAATGGAGAAAGAAGCAGAGGAGGAAAAATAAGCCAAAGAGGCAGTAGAAGTAAGACTAGCTGAGGAATTAGCAAAGCGTCTAGATCAAGTAGAAAACTGAGCACAAGAGGTAGAAGATATTCGGATAGCCACATAGTTAGCTGAGTGGCTAAATCGAGAAGAAGCAGAAGCAAGAAGGCCAGCTGCACTTGACGGCTCAAAGAGGCCTTTAGAAACAGAAGAGGGTGAAGAAGAGATACCCTTGGTGCGGAAGAATCAAAGGAGCAAGGGAAAAAGCATATCTGAGCTGGCGCAAATAAGGTTAGAGAAAAGAAGAACCGCTTCTATGGCGGAAGGAACGCTAGCCCCACCAAAAAAGACAAGAAGAGTAATTGATATAGGAGGGGACGAGCGATTTGTGTCCATGGATGCAAGGGACACATATGTATCTCTGATAAAGAAAGAGTTCTAGCAAGAACAAGGGTTTGCTACTACTATACTGGCAGAATTCATTCAAATAATGGTCATACAAAGAGGGTGGGGTCAGTTCTGTCGACCAAGTATTGACGCCAATCCTAGTTGGGTGCGGGAGTTGTACAACAACTGGAGTAGAGACGATCGGTGCGAAACAATGGTGGAAGGAAAGAAAATAGACTAGAGCGCAAAAGCATGGAACGACTTGTTGGGATTCAAAAATTATGAAGAGTCTTAGTACGATAGACTGGTGCGATCCATATATGAGGAGGAGTTAAATGCATGCTTACAAATGATCGCACTACCAGATGCAGAATGGAACGAGAATACCTCGTTAAACTGCGTCCACATCAACCTTTGAGGGTACTATTGGAATGACATTGTCAAAAATCAGCATTATGCCTACAACACACGACATCACTCTGTCAAGATTGTGCTTCTTACTACTTTATGCTATTTGTGTCAGACTGACCATCGATATGTGCCACATTATTGAAGAAGAAGGTAGGGGGCAGATGAAGAAAGTATAGAGGAAAATGTTCTTTCCTCACTCCATCACTGCCTTGTGGCTGCACCAAGGCTTCAAATTCGCACCAGAGGCCCACACACTAAAAGTTAAGGCGATCTACCAGATGTCAGCAAGTAAGCGTAAGAAGGATCTACCCATACTCGAGGCACAGATAGTGCAGCTCATGTAAGAGCCCGACTATTAAATAGTCCTAGACCCGATTCTTACTCAACATGCATGGCTCAATATCGTTATAATAGAAAATTAATTGAAAACAAATACCTCTTTATTAAAACCAAAACGGTCAATCAAATAAAGCAAAACATCATTCAAGCCTCTGGCCAGAGGTTAATAAAAATTGTTCGAAGTAATCAAAATCAAAAGAAAGGAAAAATGCCTATCATGCATGCTAAAACAAGATGATAAATAAAATAGTCAACGAGCGGACTCCTATGATCTATCAGCTCCTCTTCTAGCCATCCCGGTGCTGTCCCAAGTTACCTGGTGGAAAACCACAGAATAAGGGTTAGTACAAATGGTACTCAGTTAGAATCCCCAACCAGGATACAATACGCAAACAACACATCATCTAGCATCCTAGCATGCATGCAATACAGTCAACCAACAAATCTCAGAATAAATTTTCAACTTAACTTTCAAACCAAGAGAGTCTCTAACTCTTGGCTAGTGACCAGCTCACTATGCTGATCCTGGACACTTTGAAGAGTACCTAGTGTCTAGCTCTAGATTGAACGGAAGGATGTACTGACGACCCTAGCCAGAAGAAGCCGTCCTCTCTGCATCTAATGTGTGTGCGTGCACACCGCATGCTACTGAAAACCAGGGCATATGTAGGCCTATACAAACAACGCCGGTCTAGGTCCACATGCCTAACTAATGGAATGGTGTCCACTGATCCACAGCTGGTGGGAGGTCCTCGACACCCAACTGTGGCAGCCTGTTCACACCTACACCTAAAGCTAAGGATCGTCCCAAGGTAGGCTTACACCAAGGAAATGATCCCTGTTCGCTCGATTCACACGTGTACAATTAGCTAAGATTCTGATTTAATGAGTGATGATGTTGAAGAGTCCTAGCTTCACCAATACGAACTAGATTCTAAGTTTGCTAAATGTGTAATTCCCTACGAATGCGCAAGTATACGCAGTCTTGTTTTAACAAGTTTTAATGTAAGTAACAAGTCATTCTCCACAGGGAATTTTAGATTTGTTCAAGGTCAGTCTCATGCAAGAGTTGAGGTAACAAGGTTGTGAGTAAAATTGCATGTTGATTGCAATTAAATAAGCAAATGAACAACTAACAAGTCAATATATGAAGTGAAGTATCAAAAGGGTTAAGGGTTTCAGGGATTCGCTCAAACGAACAAACAAGCGAAGGCAAACACTAACAAGGATCCTTTGGTTCTATTAAACACTAAAATTCAGCTCTCTCGAGCACTTAGTTTGATTCCCTTGAATTCAAACAACTATTCTAACACATTAGCACCAGGCGAACCTTATCTCTAAGAATTCTCAAATTAGCAAGCAAGCCTAACGGTTCTGATGTACAACATGCAAGTTCGCTCTATCTCAACTCTCTCGAATTAACATAAAGTTCATACAAATAGTTTGTCCACTGAATTATTAATTGAAGTACAACATGCACAATAAGTTCAGTTCGCTAGTCCCTTCGCTGTCGCGAAATCTCTTACTTCCTCAAAACCTCCCGACAACAAGTTTAGTCCCTCATATCCAAAACATGCTTAATCATAAAAGAAAAATGGGAAACATGCTTAATGATAATATAAGTTCAACAGAATAAAGATCAGCAAGAAAAGAGATTAGAAAACGCCTGAAAATGTTGATAACTTGTAAGATCCGCAGTGAAACTCCGGTTACAATAAGATTGTCTTCCAAAAGCTTAAGTTCTATACTAGAAAATAGTGACTGAGCCTAGCGAAATCGCTCCGACAGCTTAGAGACTAAATGGAAAACTCAACGGAAAGTAAACTTTGACCAGACGGGAAGACTAGACACAAAAAATGCTTAGAAATGCAAATTGGCCGACGCTAAAATTGAGGATGCACTCGCCTTATATAGGCCTCCCGAAAATTTGCTACTACATCTGCTCCATGATCCTCTCTACAAAAAGGCTACTCCACGATCCATTATTTCGGGTGCGTCAGAGCCGACACAAATTAACGGTGGAGATAAGCTTGGAATCATGTATTTTTGTCACGCATCCTTGGGAGATATATTTTCTTCTTCTCGATCACCTGCTTCGCTAAGCTGTTCGCTGTTGCGATCACTGGTTGGCTTATTTAATTCACTTAGAGGTCTTTAGCTTTGCTGGGGCAAAACTGCTTCCCTCTATTTCTTTTGTTTTGCTCTATTTGCTCTGCCGAAGTTTCTCGCAATGAAACACAAGTATCAATTCTTTTTTTAGACACTTAGAAATAATTTCATTCAATTAAGCATGCTCCGCTACAAGTAACTTCTTGTTTTCCTTTCTAGTAGACTTTCGTCAAATGTTTCGCTTTAGCTAAACTCTGGTCCGCATGAGAAATTTCTATACTTAATCAATTCAATTAAGCATTCTTCTTTTATAAATATCTTAATTTAAGCTACTTTAAATCTCAATTCTTGAGAGTTATCACACCCCCAAACTTGCATTATTCCTCGTCTCGAGTAATAGCTCACTTCTTAATTAAAAAGATTTGTTCTTCGATTTTGTTACATCCGCACTATAAATCAATGTCGTCCTCTAAAAATTCAAGTACATTTATAGATAAAACTCTTCAATAACTAGACCATGCTGGGCAAGCTTTTAAGTTTCTAAAAACTCCATTTTGTAATTTGTTTTAGCCATTCGTTCGTGAAAACTCCTTTTGGTTTAGAGATTCAATTATTTCGTTCTTTAGCCTTTCCTAGTCACCTGGATTCAACTTTTTGCTTTAAGCTTTTTGCTCCTCTTATGATTGGTACATTCTCATCTTTTGCCGAAGTGAATACTCTCCTTTTAAAGTTTGCTGGGGATTCCTCATTTACGGTATCCAACTATCGTTTGCTCAATTTTCATCGAATGTTTGATATTATGATTGGTACGCAATGTTAGAGCAACCGATAGCGGACAAATGATCCCAGGATTTAGGCTACTAGCCCTTTGATTCACTTCACTCTCGTATTTTACTTTGGGGAATTTTAAATTTTTCTTATTTTTATCCCACCCAGGGTTTGGTTTGTAAATTTCACCTTTCACTTCAGCGAAATGACAACTATCTAATTAATTTTTCTACGCTGAATCGCTCATGAAGCATGATTATTTTGTGTGCTTTTCAAGAGTATATTTACATTTTCTCTTTGGCAAACTCCACCCCCAAACTTGGACTTTTCATTGTCCCAATGAAAAACACTCAGCACCCCCAAACTTAAAGTTTGCTAAAAGTCTAAGGCTTGGGTTGGATCTAAGTGAATTCGCTCAAACGAAAGATTCAGCGAAATTGAATTTCTACACTTAATCAATTCCCGAAGATGAAGGCTTCCACTCCTCACAAAATTTTGCTTCGTCCAATTAAAGGTTTGCTCTAGCATTGAAGAGTTATACAATTATTTCATAAATAACTAAACTTGAATGATTAGAAGAAATGTTCATTAGATGCGCAGAGAATAAGAACGAAGCAAGTATGAATATTATTAATTGCTGAATGGAAATTTGCAACAGTTGAAGATACAAGATAAAAATTGAAATTATGCGAAAGCAAGATAAAAGTTCACAAAAGCGAAAGAGACTTCCATTTATTGGTCTGGAGGATCTTCGCTCGATTCTTCTAGAGGAGGTTGAAGCTCTGGGAATAGAGGTAGTTGGAATGGGCCTCCCTTCAATCGGTTGAGCACTTCTTGAAGAACTCGTTCTCGCTGAAGGAAATAGCGATGAAAGTTGTGATTTTCATCTTTAATTTCCTTAGCAGTTAGAGTTATTCATTGCTACTGCTGGATGCGCCTTGGACTTCTTCGCTACACGAGCTCCTCTCGCTGATGTTTTTAGGTCGAAGCTCAGATATTTCTTCTTGGGCAAGATGGGATCATTAGGCTTACCCTTCATCCCTTAGAACAAGCAGAGCGCTGGGATGAAGTGCGGGTTAGGAAATAGCTTGCCTTTCGCCCTTTCCATGCGCGAATCTCCCAAGCAATAATTCGTCCAAAATTGATTGAAAGGCCAGTCATGATGGAGCATATCAGCAAGGCTCGCAGAACCGTCAGCGTTGACTCGTGCGAGATTGTCATTAGTGAAGACTTCAGAAACGAGGCCTAAATTCACCTAGTTTCGTTAAGGTTTGCGGTATGGAAATGGCGAGATTGAGGCCCTTCATCCCATTTAGCTTCTTCTACCCCAATCATTTTGATGCAAGTTTGAAGATCGTTGTCAGAGTAATTGTCCAAAAATTCTTCGTATTCTGACTTCTTGTCTTCCAGCCAAAAAGTTCATTTCAAGCCTCGGGAGCCCAAGATCTCGTGGTCGCAAATAATGGCGCTGAATTTATTTGGATCCACCAAACTGGCGTAGAACTGAATCACCCACGTTCGCCTCGCCGAACTGAGTTTAGTACACAGCCGCCTCCAACCTCGCTTCTCAATTTGTTCAACCACAGTTGGCGGAAGTCCTCTGAGGTTTGGCTCGAAAGATTGCTCGGACAAGAACTTCTTCGATTGGTATTCGATGACGTTCTTGTTTATCTTTTGTCTCTTCATCTCGATTGAGCGAGAATCCATGGTTTTGCTTGGCTCTTTACATGTCTTGGCTGATTTTATAGCTATAGGCGAATGAGTTACTATCGGTTCTACGATTTTTATTCTTTTCAGCCCTAAGGCTCCCTTCAACTACGCATTTTGTGCTGGCTCTAGTTTGCTTTCCTCCTCTAAGTCTGATAAATCGAAAAGCCCGTAATCCAATTCGTCATCTAGCTCCTCGTTGGAGCTGATCTCCTTCTCGCTTCTATAAAGCCCTTTTCCTTTTATATTGGCAGGCTTGCTGCTAATTGGATCAGCAGCAATTCGACTAGTTGTCAAATGTGCGTCATCTCCAAAAGCTTGCGAATCCTTAGCTTTGTTCTGCTTGCCTACTGCTTGCTCATCATTCTTAGGCCTTGCAAAGCTCTCGAGCTCTTCTTCAGACGGTGGACTCGTAACTTCATCTGCTTCATCGTCCAGTTGCTCGCCCTCTCTGTTCGTTGAACCTAGTGCCTAGGCGTTAACATTATCCTAGCGAAGTGCCAGTTGTGCATCATCTGCCTCGGTCTCAGGTTCCTTCGTGAAATCTATAGCATCTTGCTCAGATAGCTCGCTCAACAGATTCTCTCCAGCGAGCCGCTCTTCACTGCTCGGCTCGACTACCACAGTAATACTTCCCTTGGCCACAGAAGCCTGGGGAGTTTCTCTGACTTTGGCGGTGTTTTGCTCTGCCTTTCGCTGCCTTTTCGCAATTGCCTCTTCTTCTTTCTTCTTCATTTCCTTCTTCTCTTTCTTCTCCAACATTCACTTATTCTTCGCCCTTGATTTTTCTAACTCTACTTCCAATTCTGCCATTCACTTACGCATTGCCTCTCTGGCGGAGTCCTCTGGCTCAATGGCTTTCTTCCCCAGAACCACTGTGGTAATGGGGACCTTCGCCCCAACAGGCTCTACCGTCTTCTTCTTGATAGGCCGTGTCTTCTTTGCCTCCTCAGACTTGACTGAACTGGCTATTAGGTCGGACTTCGCTGCCCTAGAGGTCTTTGCTAAGCCACCCTCATCCTGCAACCTTATTCTCTTTTCCATAGAGGGCACAATTACCGTTTTGGTCACTGGCCTTGATTCCGTTTGCGGTTGTGGCTTCGCTGACTTTTTTAGCACAATCCTTGGTTTGACTCCCATAGAGAGAGTCTCAAATACTGCAACACTGGCTTTTGCTTCGCTTGACTCGTGCATGCGTTGCTTCGCAGTCGCGAGCACACTCAACTTTTCTTACTTGGCAGGCTTCTTAGATGAGGCAGAAGTGATGAGAATTCTGGAGGCCATTTGGAATCTTAGGAATTTAGGTTAAGGGATTAGAAATTAGGCGAAACTCGGTGAATGCAAAAATTCTGAGAGCTCTAAAGATTTTAAAGCATGAAAAGGGAACAAATGAGAGGGTAAAGGGGATTTTATAGGCTTCGACTTCCCTCTCAATAATTACCTCGAGAGGCAAGCTGCTAAACGACGCACGATAAAATCCTGACCGTCGGATTGAACTTAAAATAGCCACGTGTTCATCGAGATCTGAAGCTTTTACATGCGTCGATTAATGGATGACAGCTAGCTGTTTCGCGCCCTCAAACTTCCCAAACAAAATTTCGAGTTGCATTCAACTTCTTTTTTCGACTAAGTTTGCTTTACTACTACATTACTCTAACCTAGCAAATAAAATTAACGACAACTACATAAACCTAGTAATAAAATATGTACAGGGTTTTTTGTACTTACTTGGCCTGGAGATATAGTTCTTAAATAACTTGAGAAAGATAAATCCGCCACTCCAACCAGCTTGCTCGCTTCAGTTGTCAATTAATGCAACAAAGTTCGCTTTCACAGACTTTTTTCCATAATAATGTTTAAGTCTGTGCCCATTGACGAGAAATTCTGAGCTATCTGAATCATTCTTTAGTGAAATTGCCCCATGTGGGTGAGCTTGGACAACTGTGAAGGGTCCTGACCATCTTGACTTTAGTTTACCAGGAAAGAGTCGCAACCGCAAATTGTACAACAAAACCTTTTATCCTGGTAGAAATTCTTTCAACTTAATGTGCTTGTCGTGCCATCGCTTCGTTTTCTCTTTATAGAGTTTTGCATTTTCATAAGAAAACTGGCGAAGCTCTTCCAGTTCAAGTAGTTGAAGCTTCCTTGTTGGCTTAATTCCTTGCAAATCCATGTTGAGTTCTTTCATCGCCCAGTACGCTTTATGTTCCAGCTCAAGTGGTAAGTGACATGCCTTCCCAAAGATTAAGCGGAATGGAGACATCCCCAAAGGTGTTTTGTACGCTGTTCGGTATGCCCATAATGCATCATCCAACTTAAGTGCTCAATCCTTACTTGTGGGGCTAACTACTTTCTCTAAGATTTTTTTTAACTCCCAGTTGGATACTTCTGCCTGGCCATTCGTTTGTGAGTGATATGCTGTCACGACTTTGTGGTGAACATTGTACTTCTCTAAAATTGTTTCCAAGGCTTTGTTAATGAAGTGAGTGCCTTCACTGCTAATTATCGCTCATGGGGTACCAAACCGTGAAAAAATGTGTTTCTGTAAAAAAACTGATGACTGTTCGCCCATCATTTTTCACACAGTCGATGGCTTCTACCCACTTAGACACATAATCGACAGCCACCAAGATACATGTATTCCCATGGGAGTTCAGAAACGGTCCCATGAAGTCTATCCCTCATACATCGAAAAGTTTTACTTCTAGAATGAATTTCAATGGCATTTCATCTCGTTTGCCTAGTTTCCTAATTGCTGACATGCATCGTAGGACTTCGCAAAATTGTAAGCATCTTTAAAAATACTAGGCCAAAAGTACCCGGCTTGAAATACTTTCGTAGCAGTCTTTTCCCCGCCATAGTAGCCGGCGTAGGCTGCTCCATGACATTCAACGATGATCTCTTTTGCCTCATTTTCTATTACGCAACGGCGAATAATCTGGTCGGGACATTGTTTATAAAGAAATGGCTCATCCCAGAAGTATGACTTCACGTCATGCAGAAAACATTTCTTTCGTTGGTAAGTCAAATCTAGCAGCATCAGTCCACTTGCGAGGTAGTTAGCAATATCGGCGAACCATGGTTCGCTTACTTTATCATTGGTGCCTACTACGTATAGTTGTTCGTCTGGGAAAGACTCATTAATTTCGCTGTGTTTCTGCACTTCTTTCGCAACCTCCAACCTAGACAAGTGATCGGCAACTACATTTTCACATCATTTTTTGTCAATGATCTCGATATCAAATTCTTGTAGTAGGAGTATCCATCTTAACAAATGGGGTTTCGTATCTGGCTTCTTTAGCAAGTACTTAATTGCGGCACGGTCCGTATAAACTGTTACTTTCGCTTTAAATAGATAGTGGCAAATTTCTAGCGCGAATATCACTGCTAAAAATTCATTCTCGATGGTCGTATAATTCCTTTGTGATTCGTTCATCATTTTACTTGCGTAGCACACTAGATGGATCAATTTCTCGCCTCGTTGTCCCAACATAGCTCCCAGCAAATAATCGCTCGCATCACACATGATGCAAAACTATTCTTTCCAATTGTGCGTTCGCATGATTGGAGTTGAGACCATGGCGTCCTTCAATGTTTGAAAAGATTTTGCGAACCCTAAGTAAAAAAACAAATGGTTGACCCTGCACTAAAAGTTCACACAAAGGCTTACCGATTTTCGAGAAGTCTTTGATGAATCTCTTGTAAAATCCAGCATGGCCTAGGAAACTCCTGATGTCCTTAACATTTTTCGATTGTTGTAATTTCGTAATAACCTCTACCTTCGCCAGATCTACTTCCATCCCCTTGTTAGATACCTTGTGTCCCAGCATAATCCCTTCAGTTACCATAAAATGGCATTTCTCCCAATTCAAAACGAGATTAGTTTCTTCGCAACGCTCGAGCACTTTTCGCAATTTTTCTGGACAATCTACAAATGACGCCCCAAACACTGTGAAATTGTCCATGAACACATCCATGCATTGTTCCACCAAGTCAGAGAAAATGGCCAACATACATCACTGGAATATTGCAGGCGCGTTGGACAAGCTAAATGGCATTCGCCTGAAGGTAAAAATTCCATAGGGGCAAGTGAACGTTGTATTTTCCTAATCTGCGGGATCTATATTAATTTGGTTATACCCCGAGTAGCCATCCAAGAAGCAGTAGTATTCTTTGCCTGCCACTCTGTCTAACATCTGGTTCATGAACGACAGCGAGAGGTGATCTTTCTTCGTCGCTGCTTTTAGTTTCCTATAATCCATGCAGACTCTCCATCCGGTGACAGTGCGTATTGGTATTAGTTTGTTATGTTCATTTTTAACAACGGCGATTCCCCATTTCTCCTTTGTGTTTTGACTGTGCCAAACTCTTCGTCTTCCAACTGAGTTTTATGCATGCAATAAGCGAGGCTAATACCCTTCAAATTTGCTAACGTCCTGCCAATTGCTCGCTTGTGCTCTTTTAACAATTAAATAAGCAACCTATCATCGTTTGGCATAAGTCGGGACGAGATAATCACAAGCAGAGTTTTGCCTTCGCCAAGGTAGACATATTTTAGATGATCTGGTAAGGTTTTCAGTTCTAAGGTTGGTGACACTTCAATCAATGGTTTCATCGGCGAAGCAATTCGATCAGATAAGTCTAGCGAGTTGCCTTCATCGTACCAAATCTGGCCGACTTCCCATTCTTCATCAGATGATTCGCTTTCACTTGATTTTCCATAATCTGCATTCACATCCTCTCGCTGTTTGTAGGATCTGCTGGCGTACACTTTGCTAAAATCGTCTTCTAGCGAAGTAATTGCTGTACATTCTTCTATTTTGGATGGGTATTTCATCGAATCAATGATGCTGAATTTAATTCGCTCACCATTCAGTTGTAATGTGATTGTACCCTCATAGACGTCCACCAGTGTCCACCCTATTCACAGAAATTGTAGCCCAAAAATAATGGGAACATCTCGATCCGCTTCGTAGTCTAAGATAATAAAATCCGCAGGATAGGTAAACTTGTCAACTTTCACTAAGACGTCCTTCACCCTTCCTTCTGGCTTTACTAAGGAACGATTGATAATTCTATTGTTAATGATGTCGGCTTGGCTTCATCGAGTCCAAACCTTTTGTAAACAGATAACGACATTAAATTGATACTTGCTCTGAGATTGCATAATGCTTTCCCGATGTAGTGTCCGCCTATTGAGATAGGAATCGTGAAGGCTCCCAGATCTTTTTCCTTCGCTGGAATTTTGTTGGTGATCATAGCACTGCACTCCGAATTAAGCAAAATGATCTTCGCCTCTTCGACACGGTATTTCTCAGATAAAACATCTTTCAAGAATTTGGCATAATTCGGCATTTGTCGTAATGCCTCCAACAATGGTAAGTTTATCTGTATCCCCTTCAATATTTTCATGAACTTTTCAAAACTCAGATTGTCTTTTTTCTTCCTTAGCCACTGTGGAAATGGCGGAGGCAGTGTAAACTTGATTACTTTGCCCTACATGGCATCTATGCTGGCAGCACAGGGTCTTTCAGGCACTGGTTGTTTTTCTTCTTTTTCAATCGCCGCAGCTATGTCTTCTATCTTATCGCCTTTCGACTGATTATCACATTCTTCTGCATAGCTTGCTTCTAGAATTTCTTTACAAATCTCGTTGTCAAGGGTTCACCCTAGCGAAATAACCATCAGCCCCTTATCTACCTCCTCAGAATTTATCATTTTTGAATTCGCTGCAATCACTGAGATCCATTTAACATGCTATTTTCATTCACATTTTGTGGTCTTGGTGTCAGATGGTAAACGTCCCATGGGTCTCTGTCTTAACACGTTTGCTAACTATCCCATCTGAGTCTTCAAGTTTTTTAAAGCGATTTGATTGTTCTGAATAACAACTTGCTGATTTTGCGAAATGGTTTCATCTTTGGTTATGTACTCTTTCAGCAAGCTTTCCAACGAACCATGCTGTGGTTGTTGGAATTGTTGATGTGGTTGATGATTTTGTGGATTCTAGAACGAGTTCCACCCTTGATTAGTTGACATGTAGAACCCTGGCGGATTCTCGTTCTATTTTGGTGGGAAAACTTGATGATTTGAGCTCCCAGCACCATTAGACCAAGATAAATTTGGGTGCTGACTCCATCCTGGGTTATAGGTGTTTGAATAAGGGTTGTGCTGGCGATTTGTTTGCGCGTAAAATACCAAAGTAGTGTTGTACGAACATCAGACAAATGAATGTGCTTCACCGCACAGGCTACAAAATTCAGATATAAATTCTTGTTGCTGACTTTTTGCGAAGTTGACTTGAGCTAAATTTGCGTTCTTGTTTGTTCCATTCGAGCTTTGCATACTTAGTAACAACTCTTTCATCTCGGTAACTTCCTGTTTTAATTGTGAATCACCTCCTCCTACATTCTGTTTTCCTGCCCTTATGTCTTGGCGAGCATCGTTCTTCCATTGAGCGGTATTCAAAGCTATTCGCTCCATAATCTCAATGGCCTGATTGTACGTTTAGACAGAAGCGCTCCATTTGCTGAAGCGTCGAGCACCATTTTCGCTGCCTCGCTTAGTCCACCATAAAATTATTCGAACTGGACATAGCATGGAAGACCATTGTGAGGCACTTTTGCTGAATCATCTTAAAACGATCCCAGGCTGCTGCGAGTGGTGCATAATTTCGTCACGAAGGTCCATCATTTTCTTTGGTGGGAAATACTTCAATAGGAACTTCTTTGCCAGCTCTTCCCATGTTATCTCATGCAAGTTCCCATAGTAACCAGCCAGACCTTTGCTTTTCCTTGCAGCGAATGAACTCAGCATCAGGTTATCGCAGGTCATATCTGGAATGATGAATGAATCACAAACTCCCATAAATTCTCGCAAATGATTATGGGGGTCTTCGCGGTCTAGCCAGTGAAACTGTGCCTTTTGTTGGAGGAACGTGTTCATCATCAGCTTGATCTCAAATGCTCATACTCCGTTGTTCGGTCTAATTCCTCCTCTCATAAATTCTGTGAGGTTGGGTACAGCATAAGGTCTGACTTCTCCCTCCCTATTTGTAAGGACCTGACCCAAAAATGGTCCTAAACCTGGTCCTTACTCAGCATGCATGCATAAAAGATAATAAAAATTATTATACGCTTAAGACTTGCATAAAACAGTTATTGAAATTCCACGGAACCTGTTTACAAACATTTAAAACAATCCCTATTCAAAACATTAAAAGTAACCCCGGCCAGGGTATAATTTGAAATAACAAATACAAAACATTCAAATAGCACCATCAGGTTTCATATGCAAATCCTATGGACTCTGTGTCCGACTACATGATGAATTAAAATAAATAAACATAAACATAAACAGAGTGCCGGCGACTCCCATGATCATACAGCTCCTCCTCTAGCTGTCCTGGTGCTGTCCCGAGTTACCTGGTGGAAAAACCACAGAAAATAAGGGTGAGTACAAAAGCACTCAATAAGAATCCCCAATCGGGGTACAGTACGAAACAACGCATCATCTAGCATCCAAGTATACAAGCAAACAGTTACCAACACAAAAATCCCTAGCAAGAGTTGTCAACATAACTCCTGAATCATCGAAAGTCTCTTACTTCTGGCCTAATGATTAGCTCAATAACTGATCCCAACAGATATCTTCGAAGGTCTCTTACCCTCGATCAAATGATCAACTCAAAAGCTGATCCTAAAAAGATATCCTCGAAGGTCTCATACCCTCGGCCAAGTGACTGCTCAACAGCTGGTCCTGACCAGCTCTCCAAGCTGGTCTTAGGACATCCAGGAGAGTACCCGAAGTCTGGCTCTAAACTCAAAAAGGAAATGGTGTACTCACGAACATTAGCCCGAGGGAGCTCTCCGCCCGGAGCCTAACGCGTGTGCATGCACACTGCATGCTGCTTCGAACTGGGTAAATATTGGGGCTTAGGGACATACTACGCCAGTCCAGGTACGCATGCCTAATGACTCGGAAGCGGTGTCACTGATCTACAGTAGTGCGAGGCCCTCGGCACTCGACTGTAGCAGCCTGAATACCACTGACGCCTGAAGCTAAGAACTGGCCAAGGCAGGCTTACACCATTGGCAGGGTTCCACTCTAGCAGGCTACAGACTAGGCTTATGCTAGTGTGGTAGCTACTCCACACCCGGCTGCCAGGGGTAAGGAATCTGTCCTCACAGCCTGACCGGTGGGGACACGTACGTTCGTCCACTCTCAGCCTCTAGATGATGACAACCTAACAAGTTCTATCTAAGAATACACAACCTGGTTTTTTAACAAACGAACATGCTTCACAACAAATAACCCTAGCATGGTACTACGAGCTTAAAACAGGAAATCAAACATGTTGGAAGAACAAACCTAGCATGGCACTAACATGTGAAAATAAGAGTCAAACATGCTAGCAGAACAGATCAGTATAGAAATTCCTATCCACTAAACATGCTAGTAACAGTAAACAAGTAAACAGAAATGCAATCAGAGAAGTCCCACACGGTCCACACAACCCCGACAAGGAATCTTTACCTGGAAAACAAGCAGAAAACACAAGTATAACGTGCTCATTGAGCTGCAGAACCAACACGAACCTAAGCAGAACTAAAAGCAAGCACAAATCAATATCTAAGCAGCTTACTAACTAGGCAACCAACTTACAAGGCTGGGAACAAGGAAATTACCCTAAACCGAGCACTAGGCAGCTCAATAGCAAGGCTTTCGACAGCAAGGATCAAGGCGAAATAAAAGCTCAGCAAAGGCAGCCTCGGCAAAGGCTTTCGGCGAAGGTAAAGCTGTTCTTGCTGGCTTAGGGGCGTGGCACAGCGACAGGCTCGGCTGCAGGCGTGCGGTAGAATGCGAGCGACCGTGACAAAGAGCGGATGCGCAAACGGGGCGAAGGCGTGTGGCTTTATGGGCGTGAACGGCTTTACAGGCTACGAAGGTGTACGATGAAGGCTTCTCGACAGGCGAGGCGATTCGAACGTGCACATGAAGGTAAGGCGAAGGCGTGCGGCGAAGGCAGACGTATGGTTCGCTTGGTGATAAGGCAAGAACAAAGAAGTGGTGCTCTTAGCTAGGGGCTGTTTGCGGCGAGAAGGGTGATGATGGCTTGGATGTCTCGGCCAAAGGAGAAAAGGAGGATTAGGGTTTGTTCTTAGCAAGGAAGGAACAAAAGGGCTCGCTGCTAGGAAGCTTATTTTGTGATTGGAGGATTCGGCAACACAAGAGCTTGAAGTTGAAGAGGGATCGACGAAGGAGATAGAGCTTGGCTGCAATGGCATTTGTGATCTCGACAAGAACAAGGTAAAAGGAGAAATCGCAAGGGAAAAATGATTCGGGGCTTCTGCACGACAAAAGACGGAAGAAAACGTAAACCTTTTCCTTTTAATCGATCCATCAATCTCCACCTGCCACGTGTCCCTGGAAACCAGCCCTTCGAGTCCCAGCGAAGACACATTTTTCCCCTTTTTCTCTTTTTTTAAGCAAAAACCTCCAAACTCTAACCAACAAGCTTCGAGTCCTGGAGAGGACACCTTTTTCTTTATTTTTTCCTCTTTTCAACAACAAAAGCTCCAAACTTCTCAAACATCAACACTACCCCTAGAAATCTGAAACCGAAGTAAAACCCAAACTTAGCAATTAACAGAATGGCCTTGAAACCCTAGTTAATTACGAGACTACCCCTGAAGGCAAAATTACCAAAATGCCCCTAGAGGTCCAACTACCCAAACGGCCCAACCGAACAACCGAAAAAGCAACTAAACAAACCTGGAGAACCGAAATGGAAAACTGGGTCGTTACACTATTATCAGCCATCATAATAGGGTTGGCGAGAAATCTGTCTGCATGCTCATAATTAGGAACGACAAGCAGAATAGGTTCCACCTCAACATTTCCAGCGGGCCTGTTTAGATTGACATTTTGATTTTTCTCAGCCATTCTATTGGCGAGGTTTTGCCTCCTGTTTCGCCTTCTTCGAAGTAGGTTTCTTTCTGGTTTGGGATCAAGGGGCTCCAAGATATCGTGCCTTCGCATCCACTGCGCGATTCCCCTGTAATGAGTGTATACATGAGTTTCACGTTAAGTACTAATCTTACACTATTCTTCAAACCAAAAATAATATTCACAAAAATTCCCGGCAACGACGCCAAAAACTTGTTCGCTCGATTCACAAGTGTACAACTAGTTAAGATTCTGATTTAATGAGTGATGATGTGGAAAAGTCCTAGCTTCACCAATACGAACTAGATTCTAAGTTTGCTAAATGTGTGATTCCCTACGAATGAGCAAGTATACGCAGTCTTGTTGTAGCAAGTTTTAATGTAAGTAACAGGTCATTCTCCACAGGGAATTTTAGATTTGTTCAAGGTCGGTCTCATGCAAGAGTTGAGGTAACAAGGTTGTGAGTAAAATTGCATGTTGATTGCAATTAAATAAGCAAATGAACAACTAACAAGTCAATATATGAAGTGAAGTATCAAAAGGGTTAAGGGTTTCAGGGATTCGCTCAAACGAACAAACAAGCGAAGGCAAACACTAACAAGGATCCTTTGGTTCTATTAAACACTAAAATTCAGCTCTCTCGAGCACTTAGTTTGATTCCCTTGAATTCAAACAACTATTCTAACACATTAGTACCAGGCGAACCTTATCTCTAAGAATTCTCAAATTAGCAAGCAAGCCTAACGGTTCTGATGTCATACATGCAAGTTCGCTCTATCTCAACTCACTCGAATTAACATAGAGTTCATACAAATAGTTTGTCCACTGAATTATTCATTGAAGTACAGCATGCACAATAAGTTCAGTTCTCTAGTCCATTCGCTGTCGTGAAATCTCTTACTTCCCCAAAACCTCCCTACAACAAGTTTAGTTCCTCATATCCGAAACATGCTTTATCGTAAAATAAAAATGGGAAACATGCTTAATGATAATATAAGTTCAACGAAATAAAGATCAGCAAGAAAAGAGATTAGAAAACGCCTGAAAATGTTGATAACTTGCAAGATCCCCGGTGAAACTCCGGTTACAATAAGATTTTCTTCCAAAAGCTTAAGTTTTACACTAGAAAATAGTGACTGTGCCAGGTGAAATCACTTTGACAGCTTAAAGACTAAACGGAAAACTCAACGGAAAGTAAACTTCGATCGGACGGGAAGACTACACATAAAAAATGCTTAGAAATGAAAATTGGCCAACGTTGAAATTGAGGATGCTCTCGCCTTATATAGGCCTCTTGATAATTTGCTGCTACATCTACTCCATGATCCTCTCTACAAAAAGGCTGCTCCACGATCCACTTTGTCAGAGCCGACACGAATTAATGGTGGAGATAAGCTTGGGAATCATGGATTTTTGCCACGTGTCCTTGCGAGAGATATTTCTTCTTCTTGATCACCTACTTCCCTAAGCTGTTCGTTACTGCGATCACTGGTTGGCTTCTTTGATTCATTTAGAGGTCTTTAGCTTTGTTGGGGCTGCTTCCCTCTATTCCTTTCGTTTTGCTCTATTCGCTCTGCCGAAGTTACCTGTAACGAAATACAAGTATCAATTCTTATTTTTTATACGCTTAGAAATAATTTCATTCAATTAAGCGTGCTCCGCTGCAAGTAACTTCATATTTTCCTTTCTAGCAGACTTTCGTTAGATGTTTTGCTTTAGCTAAACTCTGGTTTGCATGAACGAATTTCTATACTTAATAAATTCAATTCAGCATTCTTCTTTTATAAATATCTTAATTTAAGCTACTTTAACTCTCAATTCTTGAGAGTTATCAATCTCGCTCTAGTAGGCCATAAACTAGGCTTCACTGGAAGAGTGTGGTACACTACAACAAGACTGCCGGGGGGCAGAAATCAATCCTCACTGGTCCCGACCTATGGGGACAGCATACGTCGTGTCCACTTTCAGCCTCTAGATGATGACAACCTAATTATAAGACATGCTAAGAATATAACAAGCTCGATTCCTAACAGATCACCAACATGCTGATAATACAGTAAAGACATATAGCTCTAGCATGGTTTTAATAAATATAATTCATGGAATCAACACATGTCAATGGTACAGTCAGATAACCACATCAATTCAACCCACTAATCACATGCTCATAAAACAGTAAAATAAGCAAGCATAGAAAACTATCAATGATTATTTACGCAGGGTCCACACAACCCACCACAAGGAATCCTTACCTAAAATCACAAACAGAAAAGATAAACATTGCTCCTTGAGCTGTAGATACCAACGCGAACAGATAACCAACCTATGATAATAATACCAATAAATAACCACTAAACAACCATTTAAAACGAGGCAAGGAAACACAGGGAAACAGGCTTTTACCCAACTCCAAACAGATTAGTACGAAAACCGGGGCTACACGACATGCGGCGGTGTATGGCGAGGCTACTACTAGTGCACAGAAATAGGCGTGAGGCTGGGTGGGCGAGAGTGTGTCTGTGGAGCAGGACGACTGTGCGTGCGACTGGGTGAAGGGCTCGGGTCTGCGTTGCAGTGAGGTAGCAAGGCGAGAGTTGGGCGCTACGCTGGAGTGCACGAGGCGGTGTTGAGGCCAGACTATGCACGGGCTAGGCGCTGGGACTGAGCGGGGCAGATCGCTAATCTGCGATTTGCGAGGGCATGCTTAAAATCTTCATTGGCCCAATAAAGGTAAGACTTAGTTCCCCCAAACTTAAGTTATTCAAAAGCTCAATTTCCCTGTATTTAAGCTTTCGGTCCCCTCCCTAATGACTATGTTGCTATCCCAAGTTTAACCAGAATCTATCCCTAAACATCCTTGTTAGAACACTAGCAAGTGTCAGATCTAGGGCAGACTAAGTTTCAGCATACGCAGGTAATGTTTTGGAAACGCGTAAAAGTAAAAAGCAAAAAATAAAACATTGCATTTTTCAGAGCAGACTCTTAAAGCAGGGTGTAAACAGAATAGAGATTATAAATTTGGATAAGTAATTGATAAAGTACATGAAATAAAGCGAGAAAGATAGAGACTTCCTTTATTCATCCTCAGAGTCAGAGCTATCGGAGTCGGAGGAAGAAATAATGTCTAGAAACTACGGCCTTTATATACGCAAATCTAATACTTCGAGCTTATCGAATATTGCATTGCCTCATTCACGTACATATCGTAAGTATGTTTTCACGCTTCTGGCAAGCTGCTTGACTCAACGAGCCAAATCGTATTCCATACTCCTATGCTCGCTTGGTGCACTCCTAGAGGGACCTTCATCTGATGTTGTAGTAGTAAGTTTTATTGCAAACTCTATCATTAGACGCTCAAAGGTTTTATCTACGTCTTCTAGAGCTCCACCCAGATGCGTCAGTTGAGTTCTCTAATGCTTGGCAAGGCCTGCGTCACCATCATTTCATAATTTGAGTCGGAACAGGTCCTCCGACGCTTTTATTATCCTTATGCATCCTCCAAACTGCTCTTCTACCATCGGTGCTTTGCCTTCCTGATGCGTCTGTTCCTATATCTTGCAACATGCGGCCACCTCAACAGGTCTAGAGGGACCGACTTCTTCATTTCTTCTGCGCTCGCATTCCCTTACCTGCGTAACTTCTTCCATATGTGATCAAACTCAGTAATGTCCTGCTCCTCCATCGAAGGTGTTAAACCTTTGAAGTACCCCAATGATTCAGAATTGTCGAATAACACCATCGGTAGAGCCCATTTTGGTGCAGATGTTACTACTCTTTCTTCTTCAGGTACTTCCAAAGATTCTTCTTCTCCTGCGTGCTCTACTAGCCTAGTAGGTCGAATAGTGGCTCGCCTTCTCCTTGTGGTTCTGGCTTGCAACTATCCATCTTCACTGTCAACATGCACCGCAGCTTTGTTTCTTTGCTCAGGGCCTTGAGTTGGATCATTCTCTCCCTGCCTCTTCATCCTAATATTCCAACTTCTTCTATAATTTGTTGCGAGTTGTCGTACCATTATAGATAGCTTGGATTTTTTCTGCGAAAAAGGGTTGAATTTTCAGATGTTGTTGGTCAAGTATAGCCTTTGCCTTGGCTTTAAAAGACCAAACAGTAAGTACGGGATTTCTGGGGCAGTGGATCATCGCATTGTGTCTGGGCAATGATTCGACTAAGGCGGCTATGCAATTTCTGCAGACCATTGGATCAAACTCCCCTAAAATCTCGCTGCGAAATAGGCGACTGTAATTAAATATCTAAATGATTGCATTTTAATGTCCTGCATGTCGAATGTTTTATTCGATGCCGACCATCTCAAATAACCATAAATTGAAAATCAAGTAAGGAAATGAAATAAATGCATTAAAATAAGAAAAAAACATATTAAGCTTCTGTAAGTAAGCATATAGAAAGAATTTCAACTATCATGCTTAAAGCAAAAATAAATGTACCCATACGCATTTTCTCCGAGCGCATGCTCAAACTTTGGTTAATGCTAACGAGGATATGTTGCGCTGAATTTCCTCGTTCCAGTAATGCTTTAATCTTTGCCCATTAACCGCGAATTCATTCTCATTGGCTTTGTTCTTTATCCAGATTGCTCATCCTAGTTTAACTTGTGTAATTCAGAATGGTCTAGACCACTTAGATCTGAGCTTTCCTGGAAACAAATGAAGCCGTGAGTTAAATAACAGTACTTGCTGACCTTTCTCGAAGGTTTTCTAGAGTAGTCTACGATCATGCCATTTTTTGTCTTCTCCTTGTATAATTTTGTATTTTTGTACGATAGGTACTTGTGTTCTTCTAAGTCAAGAAGTTGTATAATTCTAGTAGAACCGACTTTCTAAAGATCAAGGTTAAACTTTTTCAACGCCCAGAAAGCTTTATGTTCCAGCTTAAGTAGTAAATGGCAAGCTTTACCATGGATAAGTCTGTAAGGTGACATGATGAGAAGGGTTTTAAACGTAGTACTATAAGCCCAGAGTGAATCATTCAATTGCATAGACCAATCTTTACTATAAGGTCCGATGAATTTTTCTAAAATACTCTTGATTTCGTGGTTGGATATTTCAGCTTGTCCATTGGTTTGCGGGTGATAAGGTGTTGCAACACGATGCTTGATATTATACTTCTGTAGTACATGAGACATCGATTTGTTTACGAAATGTGTTCCTTCATCACTAATCAGTGCTCGTGGAGTACCAAACCTTGTGAAAATATTCCTATGTAGAAATTTTATGACTGTTTTTGCATCATTAAAAGGTGTGGCAACTGCTTCTACCCATTTAGAGACATAGTCAACCTCAACCAAGATATACAAATTTTAGCACGAGGGAGGAAATGGTCCCATGGAGTGGATTCCCAAACATCGATCAGTTCGACTTCCAAAATTGAGGTTAGAGGCAATTCATCCCTTTTTCCTATATTCTTTTTTCTTTGACACTTATTGCATGTTTTTGCGTAGTGATGCACATCCTTGAATATGCGAGGCCAAAAGTAGCCTGATTGGAAATTTTTTTGCCGCATCCCACCAAAATGCCCTCCATAAGGCGATGCATGGCATGATTCCAAAATTGCATTCATCTCTATTTCTTGAACGCATCGCCGAATCATTCCATCAATGCATTGTCTGTATAAAAATGGTTCATCCCAAAAATAAAATCACGTCTCATGAAAGAAACGCTTGGCTTGCTGCTTCGATAAGTCAGTTAGGATGATGTGGCTTGCTATATAATTTGCAATGTCTGCAAACCACGGGGTTCCCTTTTTCTTTATAATAGCTACCATGAATAACTGCTCACATGGGAAGCTTTCAGATATTTCAACCATGGATTTGTCAATCTTCCCATTTTCCATCCTTGACAAATGATCTACGACAACATTTTCACAACTCTTCTTGTCCTTTATCTCAATATCAAATTCCTGAAGAAGCAAAATCCATCTAATTAACCACAATTTAGAGTTCGCCTTACTCATAAGATACTTAATTGCTACGTGGTCAATAAAGATGATCCCTTTTGATCCAACTAAGTAAGATCTAAATTTTTTGAGTGCGTAAAGTACGGCTAACAGCTCTTTCTCGATAGTTGTGAAATTCAATTGTGCATCATTGAGTGTTCGACTCGCGTAATAAATTGGAAGGATGAGTTTTTCTCATTTTTGTCCCAAATAGCTCCTATAGCGTAATCACTGACATCACACATTAGTTCGAAAGATTTTTCCCAATTGGGTGATATCATGATGGAGGCAGTGGTTAGCACATCCTTTAGCTTCTCAAAAGCTTCAAGGCATCTCAGATCAAACTTGAAAGGGCAATCAGCTTCCAAAATCTCGCACATGGGTCTCGCAATTTTTGAAATTTTTTTTATGAAACACCTGTAGAAACCCATGTGTATTCCTAGGGGGTTCAAGTTTTTCAATTGCTCCAATCTTTGCTTGATCAAATTCCATTCCAACATTTAAAATTTTGTGTCCAGGGCAATTCCTTCTTTTACCATGAAATGACACTTTTCCCAATTAAGCACCAGATTCGTTTCTTCACAGCGTTGCAGTACACCTTCTTCAAATTCTTGAGGCAGTTGGAAAAATCATCTCCAAACACTGTGAAATCATCTATAAAGACTTCCATGATATTTTCTATCATATCAGAAAAAATAGACATCATGCATCTCTGGAATGTTGTGCATTGCAAAGTCTGAAAGACATTCTTCTGAACGCGAATATTCCATAAGGACAAGTGAAAGTGGTCTTCTCCCGATCTTTGGGATCGATTGTAATCTGGTTATACTCTAAATATCCGTCTAGAAAATAGTAATACTCTTTTCCTGCGATGTGATCCAACATTTGATCTATATAAGGCAACGAAAAATGGTCATTTTTTTGCTTTATTCAACTTGTGGTAGTCCATACACACTCGCCATCCAGTCACTGTCCTTGTAGGGATCAGCTCATTTTTCTCATTTCAGATGACTGTAGTGCCTTCTTTCTTTGGTATGCATTGGAAAGGACTAACCCATTGACTATTGGGTATTGAATAAATTACTCCCGCATCGAGCCATTTTATAATTTCCTTCTTAACTACTTCCTTCATGGCAGGATTTAGACATCTCTGATGTTCAACTGATTTTTCGGTGTCTTCCTCTAGAATAAACTTGTGCATACAACATGTGGGGCTGATGCCTTCTATATCTGCCAGAGTCCATCCAATTGCCCTGGTATGTTGTTTCAATAAATCTTGAAGGAGTTGCTCTTGGTCAAGAGTTAACTGTGAGGATATAACAATTGAAAGAGTTTTCTTTTCGCCTAAATATGCATACTTTAAATGCTCCAGAAGAGGTTTCAGCTCGAGGGTTAGCGGTTCTTCAATTGATGGATGTTGAGGAGGGTTAACTCTACTTGTAACATCAAGTGTTTCGTAGTGATATATTGCTTCCATCATATTTTCCTTAAAGGAAGATATATTAGTTATTACGGCGGTTGCTGTCTTAGCACAAGGGTTGATTGACAATCCACTTGTAGCCTACTTTTCATATGCCTTGAGAAATGGTACAGCGAGGGATTAACCCAACCGTAATTGCTAGGCAATGCTTAGTTTTTTGCATTATCAGAGTTATAGTTAGGAATAACCTTCTTGCTAGTCGTATGCGTAGCACTTGTTAAAATCACAAACCCACGGGCAATGTACCAGAGGGTTGCTGTAAAGTATTCTAGAAGGGACCTTTAGGTGAGAGTATATCATGAGTTAATCTTTTTACTAGCATTTGTCTTTCAGTTAATTGCAGTTAATCTTCTTACTAGCATTTGAAATCATCTTCTCACCCTTTAATTACCAAACTAACCATATATTCTAAACCAACCCAAAATTAAACTGAAATTGTCTATTTTCTATACCAACCCTTAAGATAACACCTATTAATTATCAATTCCCTATGGAGAACGATAAACTAAATACTTATCACTAGCTACAATTCGACTGTGTATACTTGCATAAAATGCAATTTCAAAGCAAAGGACTTTAGCAACATTGTCTTGGCTTAGAATTTTTCATTAGAATAGTTATACCGCACCGAAATATCACATCGGGTTTTTAGGGGAATCAACATAAAGCTCATTGGAAAAGAGGTCTAGCATGTGCAAAAGCAAGATGGCGGGTAGGTTGGGGTTTAGGAACTTAAACATCTTTAACCAGGCCTTTTGGCTAAATCAAGTTGGCGCATTCTAAGATCCCCTAATAGTCTAATGGTAAGAGTCCTGAGGAAAAGTATTCTATTCTGCTTTGACTAACGTGAGGTTGCATCGTGTGCAATGATACACACTCGTGCAAGTATATGCGGTCTAAAGTAAGTAATAAGTAAATTATCGATCTCCATAAGGACTGTCAAAAGTAGTATGTTTAGATTTGACAGAAGGTAAATAAATGGTTTCAGTTTGGGTAATGGTGCGTAAAGTAAAGTTGATTTAAATCATAATAAGCGTGATGAGAAATTAAGATATAGTTAAGGTACTCATGAAATGTGTAGCAGTGTTATAAAAACCTATGCAGTGAGGGGAAACTATCATACTTCGCTTTAACAAACGTCCACTTCCACATTTATTCGCATTAAGTCCAACTTCCATTGTGACTTAATGTAATCTGAACAACGCAGCCTATGCAGTAGTTACTTGTTTATTCCTAAACTCCAATTTAAAGTATAAAAGACTTTGATACTAACCTACTGAACATGCTATCTAGCCATAGGTCATTTCCTCTTCCAACTTATAACCAAGTAGCTTGTGTAGATAGCCTATCGAAATTTACTATTAAGAAATTAAGAACCTAGCTAACATGCACTGATTTAGCCTCCCTAGGTCCGTCTAACACATGCGTAAACAATTCCACTTTTCCCTAACCTAGCCTGAGAGAAATTAGTTCATAATGCAAATTAAAAACACAGATAACAACATGAATGAAAGCATGCTGAAACAATATTATTAAAAAGTAGAATGAGTTTAACAAAAAAAAAACAAAGTAAGAACAACATAGAGAGTTCTGTGTTCCACACTTTTTCCTCTCGCTCCCCTCTTCTTTAGAACGATTACAAGGTTTCAATTTATAGACTTCTCCTGGTCCTTCTTGAATATTTCAGATTTTATTTGGTAGCCCAATTAACTCGACCGCATTGGCTGTTGATTTCGTCAATCTTGTCGTAATGCAATAAGAAAGGAATCCCGTGATTTTTACAATCTGTCTCTCTAGCTGTTTGGTTAGTTAACATCGTGCGTTGTCATCGCAATCCTTCCTTCATTAAGTCCTTGCCTTGACATCTTGTCTGAGCTGCTATCGTATTTGAGTTTTGTATTGCCTTGGCCATCCCGAGAAATTTCAAGGGTTATAAAGATGAAATTATTTGGGCCCTGATAACTCTCAAATAGAGCACATTTTAGGCTATTATATTCTAAATTATTCTAAGGTTCAAGGGGAATAATTGAGCTATAATATGTAAATTACAAGTAAAAACTACTAAAAGTTGCATGCATTCATTGTAAGAACCCAACTTCTAAAACAGCCATAAACTCAGTTCTTACTCAGCATGCATGGTTCAAATACAGTTATAAATAGAAAACAACAGATAAACCGAAAGACTTCATTTATTTAAACAGAAACATAGTTCCACAAAATTAACTTTAAACATAGTTTGAGCCTCTGGCTAGAGATTATTAAAACAGTTCGAAAAATAAACCAAAACTAGCTAACATGATGAACCAATAAAACGAATAAGAAATACAATTCAAAAGACTCCCATGATCCATCAGCTCCTCTTCTAGCTGTCCCGGTGCTGCCCCAAGTTACCTGGTGGAAAACCATAGAAATAAGGGTGAGTACAAAGGCACTCAGTAAGAATCCCCAGTTGGGGTACAGTACGTAAACAACACATCATCTAGCATCCTAGCATACATGCAATACAGCTTACCAACTAGATGCAGAAACTTGAGTTATCAAAATAACTCCTAAACCTCGAGAGTCTCTAACTCTCGGCTAGGTGACCAGCTCTCTAACTGATCCTGGAGACTTGGGTGAGTACCCATGTATCCGGCTCTAAATAAGAATGAGATGGTGTACTGATGACATTAGCCCAAGGGAGCCGTCTTTTGGGCATCTAATGCTTGTGCGCGCACACCGCATGCTGCTGCAAATCAGGTAAATGTAGGCCTACACAAACTACACTGATGCAGGTACACATGCCTAACTAGACTCGGAATGGTGTCCACTGATCCACAGCCAGTGGGAGGCCCACGGCATCTAACTGTGGCAGCCTGTTCACACCAATGTCTGAAGCTAAGGATCGACCCGAGGAAGACTTACACCAAGAAAAGGATCCCGCTCTAGCAAGCTATAGACTAGGCTTATATCAGAGTGGTAGCTACTCCATAAATGACTATCGGGGACAAGAATCTGTACTTGCTGGTCCCGACATGGTGGGGACAACATACGTCGTGTCCACTTTCAGCCTCTAGATGATGACAACCTAACCGAAGCTATACTAAGAGTTTGACTCATTCAGTTCATAATAGATCACAACATGCTTAACAGTAAAGACGAGAAACCCTAGCATGGTACTAACAGACATGTCACAAGAAGTCAACACATGCTCCCAAGCAGTCAGGATATCACATAAACCTATCCACTAAGACATGCTAGTTAAACAGTAAAACAAGCAGCATACAACACTATCAATGTATATTCACGCAGGGTCCACACAACCACCACAAGAAATCCTTACCTGAAATAGAACAGAACAAATATACGATGCTCATTGAGCTGTAGATAACCAACCAAGTAATCAACCTAGACAAACAGTAATAGGTAAATAAAACTACACAAATAACCATTTATTTAGGCTAACAGAACCAACAGAGCTCAGAAATAGGGAAATCGAACGGTGGCTCGGCAGTACAAGGCCTCGACTGAGGTAAGGACTCGAACGGACCGAGGGCGTGCATGCGGGGCTGAGCGACAGCGAGCAGGAGTGAGCAGCTAGGTATGTGTGGCACGGTGTGGCAGCTGCAGGAGGCATGGGCTGCGTGCGGGCATAGGCGATAGCGATGGAAAAGGTGAGCGGTAGTGAGGCTGTGCGGGGCGAGGCGGTGGCTGCGATCAGATCAGGTTATGCGTGTGGCTGCAATGCGATCGGGCTGTGCGTGAGGCTGCGATGCGATCGGCCTATGAGTGCGAGTGTCTTAATAGTGATGCTCTCGGTGGCTACTCGGGGAGGTGATTGATGGCGTTGGAAATTGGTGAAGGGGATGAGGGAGGTAGATCGATTGAGGGAGAGTGAGAAGAAAGGATTTGCTGGCTTTTGATCGATCTAACTCAAAATCCCTTTTTCCTTCTCTTTAATTTTCCCTTTTAATTAACCAAAACAAGCCCTCTTCCTTTAAAATGCAAAACTAACCCCCAAGCACCTGGGAAATCGAGACGAAAACCTGGGCCATTACAATACTCCCTTCTTTTATGACTTTCTTCCCCAAAAGTCCCTAAGACTGAAACAACTCTGGGTAATGGGTCCTCATCTCATCCTCAAGCTCCCAAGTTGCTTCCTTAACCCTCTAGCTCCTCCACTGAACTTTCACTAAATTGATCTCTCGGTTACGTAAGATCTTGCGCTTCTAAGCTACAACTCGCACAGGCTTCTCCTCGAAGTTCAAGCCTTTATTCAGCTCTAATGGCTCAAAGTCAACAATATGAGAAGGGTCTGCCACATACCGATGCGACATCGAAACATGAAACACACTGTTCACTGCCGACAAAGATGGGAGTAAAGCCAAACGGTAAGCAACTGAACCAACCTGCTCAAGGATCTCGAAGGGGCCCACAAACCTGGGACACAACTTTCCATGCTTACCAAACCTCAAAACACCATGCATCAGTGCTACTTTTAGAAACACGTGCTGGCTAACCTCAAACTATAAATCTCTACGTCGAACATCAACATAACTTTTCTGCCTACTCTGCGCTATCAACATACGAGACTTGATCTTCTGAACTGCGTCATTAGTCATCTGAAGCAACTCAGGACCCAAAACCTATCTGTCACCAACCTCTTCCCAAAACACTACAGACCTACAACGCTTACCATATAAGGCCTCAAACGGAGCATCTGAATAGTTGTCTGATAACTGTTGCTGTAAGCAAACTCCATCAAATACAGGTACTGATCCCAACTGCCTGGAAAGTCCAACACACAGGCTCACAACATATCCTCTAAAATCTTATTCACCCTCTCTATCTGAGGATGAAACGCGATACTGAAACTGCACTCAGTGCCCAAACCTTTCTATAGTGCTCTCTAGAAACGAGAAGTAAAACGAGAATCTCGATCAAACATAATCTTTGCTGGCACCCCATGGTATTGAACGATCTGCTCTAAAAACAACTATGCCTACTACTTCCACTGAGTAAACACTTTGGTGTCCTCGGTACCGAACGAGAAGTGCGCACTCTTGGTCAACCGATCAACAATAACCAAGATCTGAGTAAACACTTTCGGTGTCCTCGATAACCCAGAGATGTAATCCATGGAGATCTCCTCCCACTTCCACTGAGGCACACTCAGTGGCTGCAACAAGCCGGCTGGTTTCTGTCTGGGAACCTTCACTTGCTGACACGTGCAATCTCTCTTTTCATGTTGCTTATCTAAAAGGTCTATTTAAGATACATCTTGGTACCTACTAGGTGCCAAGTAAATGCGAAACTGTGAGCCTCGGTAAGCAACTCGGCTCGCAGTCTGGCGTCAGCTGGCACGTAAAGGCGACCTTTAAATCTCAAACCTCCATCTGGTGCCACAAAAAAGTTAAAATCTCCGTCCGCCTGAACCCTGGCAATCAATCTGCTCAACTCGAGATCATTCAGCTGGCCATCAATAATCCTCTGCCTAATCGAAGGCTGAACAGTCAACTGGGCTACCCTGGCGGTAACCTCTCCCAACAGCATTGCTATACCAGCTAGCTCAAACTCTTTCCGCAATGGAAGCTGGAAACTCAACAAAGCTGTAAAATGCGACGTCTTTCTACTCAAGGCATCAGGCACAACATTGGCTTTACCCAAGTAGTACAAAATCTCACAGTCATAATCCTTAACTAACTCAAGCCACCTCATCTGTCTCATATTTAACTCCTTATGAGTGAAGAAGTACTTGAGACTCTGATGATCTGTGAACATCTGAATCTTCTCTCCATACACATAGTGCCTCCAGATCTTCAGTACAAAAGCCACTGCTGCCAACTCCATGTCATGAGTCGGGTAATTCTGCTCGTAGGGCTTCAACTCGCGAGAAGCATACGCAATCACCTTGCCATGTCGTATTAACACGCAACCTAAGCCAAACTTAGAAGCATCGTTGTACACTACAAAACCACTTGTTCCCTCTAGAAATCCTAAAATTGGGTCTGACGTCAAACTGTGCTTCAACGTAGCAAAACTCTTATCACAAATGGCGTCCCAAACAAACTCAACCCTCTTCCTCGTCAACCGAGTAAAGGGTGCTGCTTTAGCGAAAAAGTCCTTGATGAAACGTCGGTAATGCCAGCCAAACCCAGAAAGCTGGAAATCTCTACGATGGTAGTCGGCCTGGCCCATAAACTCACTGCATCAATCTTAATGGGGTCCACTACAATACCATCTCTAAAAACCACGTGACCAAGGAAGGTCACTTGCTCTAACTAGAAGTCATACTTTGAGAACTTGGCATACACCTTATTCTCTCTCAGAGCTGCTAAAACTTACCTCAGATGCAAGGCATAGTCTTCCTTAGTCTTAGAATAAATCAAAATGTCATCTATGAACACAATGACGAAGCTGTCCAAGAATGCCTTGAACACCCTATCCATCATGTCCATAAATGCTGCTAGAGCATTGGTCAGCCCAAAAGACATGACCACAAACTTGTAATGACTATACCTTGACTTGAACGCCGTCTTGGGGATGTCTGCATCCTTGATCCTCAACTGATGATAACTAGACCTCAAATCTATCTTGGAAAACACAGAAGCTCCTTGAAGCTGATCAAATAAATTGTCAATACAAGGCAACGGGTACTTGTTCTTCACTGTAACTTTATTCAGCTCTCTGTAGTTTATACAAAGGCGCATCGAACCATCTTTAATGAACAACACGGGTGCTCCCCATGGGGACACACTAGGATGAATGAACCCTCTGTCTAACATCTCCTGCAATTGAACCTTCAACTCTTTCAACTCAGCTGGCGCCATACAGGACAGAGCCTTTGAGATAGGAAGAGTTCCCAGCTCGAGCTCAATTGTGAAGTCCACTCCTCTCGACGGAGGCAAACCCAGTAGATCCTTAGAAAAAATATCTGTAAACTCCTGAACCACTGGTACTTGATCAACAGTCAACAAATGGCGACCTTCTCCAAACATCTTTGCCAAATAACCCCAAGCTCCTCGAGTTAACAAACGACGAGCTTTCAATGCAGAAATCAATGGCGGACAAACTCCGCTCTGAACACAGCAAAACTTCCAAAACACGACTTCTTTCTGGCGACAATCGATCAACGCGTGGTTCTCTACTAACCACTCCATACTAAGAATAACATCAAACCCACTTATAGGAAAAACTATGAGGGTAGCTGCTAACAGCTCTCTAGATACCAGGATCTAGCTGTCTCTAACATTCTCTCTAGCAAGCATACTAACTCCCGAAAAAGTTACAACACACAACTCGAACCCTAGAGGTTCTAGTTCCAAATAAGCTTGACTAACAAACGATGCAGAGATAAACGAATGGGTCGAGCCCAAATCAATCAATACAAATGCATAATGACCCAAAATAAGTAAGGTACCTATGACAGCTGCATCGATCCTCTCGACCTCCTATTAGATCGTGGCAAACACGCGACCCTACTGCTGAGTCAACCTGTTATCTGTTCCAACCTGTGGGCACGCTCTAGCAATGTGCCCCTCCTTACCACACTTGTAATACGCTCTTGGGATGCTCCACACAAACTGTAATGAGTCTTGCCACAAGTTCGACACTGGGGTGGCTGTCTAATTGAACCCTACTGGTGGCCTTGCGGTCGTCTATGATTTTTACCCTGGTAATAGCCCTGATGGTGCTACTGCTGTAAGAACCCGACTCTAAAATAGTCCTAAACATGGTTCTTACTCATCATGCATGCATATAAAGACATTTAAAATCAACAATGGCATCTCTGTAAATAAATCCTTTAAAATATGCGTTCCAAAGCATAAATCCAGTTAAAACAAAACAAGATCCTGGCCAGTAATTTATTAAAACATCCACAAAACAACAAAATAACATTATGCAAAGTTCCCTACAGACTTTGTGTCCAACTACATGCCGAAATAATTAAGACATTAAAAATAGAGTGACGTCAGTAGCTACCATGATCATTTAGGTCCTCGGCTAGCCGTTCCGGTGCTATTCCAAGTTACCTGGTGGAAAAACCACAGTAAATAAGGGTGAGTATAAAGACACTCAGTAAGAATCCCCAACCGGGGTACAGTACGAAACATCAAATCATCTAGCATCCTAGGATACATACAAATAGTTTCCAATGCAGAATCTTTGCCTTGTGATCTCAACATAACTCATGAGTCCTCAGGAGTCTCCTACTCCTGGCCTAATGATCAGCTCTCTAAACTGATCCCGATCTATTATACTCGAGGTTCTTTTACCCTCGACCAAATGACTAGCTCAAAAACTGATCCCAAACAGATAATCCTCGAGAGTCTCATACCCTCAGCCAAGTGATGTAATGGCCTAGTTTTCCATCCCAGTTCTCCAGGTATGTTCTGATGCTGTTTCGGTTGTTCGGTTGGGCCGTTAGGGTAGTTTGAGCCTTTAGAGACATTTTGGTAATTTTGCCTTCAGGGTTAGTTTAGTAATTAACTAGGGTTTCAAGGCTATTCGATTAATTATAGATTTCAGTTTTCCTTCGGTTTCAGGTTTTCGGAGTTAGTGTTGCTATTTTAGAAGTTTAGAGATCCGTTTGGCTAAAAGAGGAAAAAGGGAAAAATAAATTGTTTAAGTTTACTTCGCCAGGACCTCTTAAGGACACATGTCACACCCTCGCTGAATTTCCCCTTTTTGTCGAGGCCCTAAATACCTAGCCGCTCTCATTTTTTCTCAAAACGCAGAAAAATTCCCTCACGATTTCTCTCTTCTTCTCTCATCGCCTAAGCTCCATTCGTCGAAGCCCTTAGTTGCTGAGATCCATCACCTTTTAGCTCACATCACCAAGCTGCACACACGCCCTCACCCTTTCGCAGCCGTAGCTCTATGATTCTGCTTAGTTCCTCACCATCCGTATCGTTGTCCTCACCGTCCTGTGTTTCCATGTCCAGCCTCGCACATCTTCGCTGTCGCCTTCGCCAGTGTAAACAGCCGGATGATTTGCAGCTTTTCGGTCGCAATCACCCTAGGTACGTTTCACCCAAACCCTTCTCATTCTCCATTGGTTTTGTTGGCCTGATGTCGAGATCTGTCACCCGTGTTCTCATTGCAGCCGAGTCTATGAATACATAGCGTTAAGACCTCGCCCGTCCATTTGTCTGAGCCGATCCACTGTGCTGCGTTCACCTTCGGAGTTTGGCCCTAGCAAACCTTTTGCCGCAGCGAGACGTTTGCCTTTCACGTCTGCTCGTGGTTCCTCGTTCGCTTCGTCGCAAACCTTGTTGAATGCTCGCCTTCGCTTCACCGAGGCCTCGCTGTCGAGCCAGTTCTTCTTGGTTTTGGGTAACTCCTTCTCGAGCCTTATTGTGTTTAGTCGATTCAGTTTCTGAGCTGATAGATAGCAGTATTTAATTCGTGCTTGTTATTTGTTAATTGTTAGGTCTGTTGGTTCTGCAGCTCAAGGAGCTTTTTCTATTTGTTGTTTGTTCTGCTTGTTTCCAGATAAGGATTTCTTGTCGGGGTTATGTGGACCTTGCGAGACTTCATTGATTGCATTCTTGTTTGCTGGTTTTATTGTTCACGAGCATGTTTAGTGGATAGGATCTTTATGCTAATATCTTAATATATTCTAAAGGTATTTGTGCATTAATTGAATGAACTTTAGAGTTAGAATAGCATTAAGATGGGAAATTCATATAAATCAGATGCATGTATGATTTATGAGCTTAAATGTAAAAGGCTAGGAAAAGTAGCACATTTAGGTAAAATGTGAATGTTGAATGCTTTTTCTACTTAAAAACCAAAGATTCCATGATGCGCTAATTTATTGCTATATCTACAGGAATTGGGAACATGGTTAGCATCGCATTCAAAAGAGAAGCAAAAGGTCAAAATGCGCATCAGTACGCTTTGGAGGTTGTAGACTGCAGGATCTTCTAAACAATATTTGCAAAGGACAAATATCTGCTGCAAAATAGAATTAATGTGAAACGATGTGGAAATCAGAGCAATACGGATCTAGAAACATTTATTAAAAAACAGCAGATCAGATGTAAAAGCCTCAATAAGAAAAGAATCGGATGCCGATCTAATGCTAACTATTAGATTGTAGAATAGACAAACTACAATAATCATGAGACTCATGCTTTAATCAGCAAAGATGTGATTGAAAAAATCAGAGGAAATCTGTCGCGAGAATCAGGGGATAAGCTGCCAAAGATAAAATGCAAGAAAAGGCAATAAAAGATATTTTCAAATCTAATACTTGCCTTCTAATTCGATTCCTCAATCCCCAAGCATCTCAAACCTATAAATAGGAGAAGGACCAAGAGAGAGTGTGCCTGTTTTCGGAGTTCTTCTCCCACACTTGGGAGTAGGTTTTCAAAGCGACGTTTGTGTTCCTATTGACACGGAGTCCTGTTCTTCAAGCAGTCGCCACCATTTACCACTTCCCAGTTTATCTTTTCTTTGTTTATTTTATGCTTTCTTTATTTTCAGCACCATTGTTTCCCTTTCGAACAGTTCTTGCATTTGAATTAATTCAATTTTCTTTTGCAATGACTTTCACTTTATTCTTATTTATTCTTTTCCTTACTTTCATGTCTAGATAAGCATCTTAGGCAAAGGTTAAGGGTACGGGTTGTAGAAATCATGTACTAGGGTAAAGGGAGTTCTTAATTGAAGCATTTTGAATTAGGATCTTAATTTAAATAGTAAATGTCGACCGATCATCCACATGCACTAATAGGTTGTAAATCAAAAGAGGAAATAACCTAAGGCTAGTTTGCATGTTCAGCAAGTTAGTATTAAGTCTTTCGTACTTTAAATCGGAGTTTAGAGATAAACGCGTAACTACTGCATACGCTGCGCCGGTTGATAATTACATTGAGTTGCAACGGAAGTTGGGCTTAATGCAAAGGAAAGCGAAAGCGGACGTTTGTTAGGTGATGTATGGCAATTACTACTTACAACATTTTATCCTAGGAATTGTTAGATGCATCCCATAACCTTAACCCGAGCCTTGCTTAGTTAATTTTGCATTTTAGTTTTATTTACGCATTTAGATACTAAACAAAACCAAAATCCCAACACCATTCTTTTTACTTTCTTGCACGACTCTTAGATTAATTAACTGACTATAGACATCAATCCCTGTGGAGAACGATAAAATATAAATACTTATCGCTTGCTGCACTTTCGAATCATCATTGGAACAACAATATCGCTCCTCTGCAACCACGTTATAATCAGCAACTAGGCTATACAGAGGAGTCGTACACAACAAATTTCTATCCAACGTATCCTAACTTGGAGAACCACCAGCAATTTGGGGGAGATCATAACAGTATCTTTCAATAACAACACGGTCTACAAGGAGATCGCAGCAACATAAATCATATATGGGAATCGAGGTGTCATGAACCTAGGTATCTGTCCGGTTTCAAACAACACGACCGAATTTCACTCAGGATAAGCTATAGCAATTATTCAACTCAAAATATAAAAGTTCTGGAGAAAATATGTGCAAGTGTACATAGTCATTGTGTAGTAAGTTTTACTCTCTCAAAGGTCATCTCTTCAGGGATTTGGTGTTAATTTCCTTTCGATTAAGAATATGTGAGGGTGAAATAATGTTGTGAAGTGATTAACTAATGAATCTACTAAAGCAAAGGATGATATCAAATGCTTCAGCAATATTGCAGTAAAAGTAAAGTAACGTAAATGAATTAAAATGGAATAAGTAGTCAAGTTTAAATATCGAAATGAATTAGGCGTTTTCAGAAGAAATTGCTTCAGCATTAAGGTTTACTGGTAAGAATTGAATTCCTAATTTACTCTTATTCTACTCTCTCTTGAGGTTACAACATTCAATTATAACTAGAGTCAATAGCGTTAGTGAAATCGTTATCTCTAACAGATCTCTAAATTGCAAGAAACTTAAACAAACCTAACGTGATCCTATGCAAGTCCACTCTATCGCGTTCCTCTCGGAATCGAAATAAAGCAAGTACGAATGGTTGATTAGACGAAACATACTTGGAATTAACACAGCATGGATACATAATTCAACATCTTCCTACTCAATGCAACTGCAATTTCATTCCTACTTACCTAATCCTTCCGATTAGAATTTTAGCTACTCATATTAATAATCGAAACAACAGCAAATTCAAAAATAGAATAATCAGTCATCATATAAACTCGTAGAAATGCTAAATCAATTTACAAAGGTTCAATAAATGCAGAATTTAAGTAAACAGAGATCAGAAAGCATAGAGAGGAGAAAGCCTGTTGCGATCTTCGAATCGATGATTGCTTCAAAACTGAATCCTCAGCTCTGCTTCGCAATGCTCCTTAAATCAACAAAAATTCGTAATTCGAACTGAATTGGTAAAGAAATCCAAGGTAGCTTGAACGCACTTATAAGAAATAAAATGACTACGCTAGAATTTGAAAATGCTGGAAAGAAAAAATGCTCTTAAAATGAAAATTCAAAGGATCGAAAAAATGAGAAAAGCTGCTGAGTTCAAATGCACTCCAGCTTAAATACTCGTCCTAATTGCTCCCGCCTAAATGATCAATGGCTGAGATTGAGATGCTCCAACATCGTAATCATCGCCCTTCACAGATGTATGACACGTGTCCTTTCCAGAATAATCACACCATTTTCGTTTTCTTCGGCTTAACGAAATTTTGCGGACCTGAATGTTATAGCAATTTAAGGTAATGAGAATTTTGCATTTATCATCTTATTATTTCACACATTCATGCACCAATGCTACCAAATCCCTGGAAAACCTGTTCTACTAAGAAAACTGTAAAACTTAACAAATTGCTAACGCATTCTAAATCTCAACCACAATTTCTCTCAATTCATATTATCAAATCAGGGAATTTACTCAGAATATTCTCAATACTGCAGCAATTACTCTCAATACTTGAGAGTTATCACACCCTCAAACTTGGATTATTGCTCATCCTTGAGTAATAGCTTAATTTTCAATCGAGAACTGCTTCTTTTCTTAATTACTGTAGCACAAATAATTGCTAATCTGGGAAAAATTCTTCAATCTCGATCTCCTCAAACTGTGTTTTCACAATATCTATCCGAGATATATGGTCTGCTATCACGTTTTTTACTTCCTTTCTTTTCCAAAATTTAAATATCAAACTCCTAAAGTAGTTACACCCATCGTATTAATCTAGGCTTTGCATCAGGCTTCTTGAACAGATATTTGATAGCTACATGGTCTGTGTAAACAATCACTTTTGTTCCTATCAAATATGCTCTAAATTTATCTAAGGAAAATACCACTGCCAACAGTTCATTTTCGGTAGTTGTGTAATGTAAGGACCCGACCCGAAAAGGGTCCTAAACCTAGTCCTTAACCAGCATGCATGGAAGTAAAACAGTTCAAATAAA